>JAOEGS010014558.1:0-25442 GCA_025447755.1 Corythornis vintsioides
TTGGACTAGATGATCTTCTAGGTCCCTTCCAACCCCTAATATCTATGAATCTATGAATCTATGAATCTATGAATATGCAAATATTTGCTGCTTTGATTTGAGAAAACATATCATTTTTATAAATTAAAAAACAAAAACAAAAAATAAACACAACAAAGTTGTTTCATGAAAATATAACAACAGGATTTTAAATCCAGTTCCCATTCTGGTTGCCTAAAATGTTGATTAAGCTATCACTCAGTCTGTAACAATTTTGAAATCACTGAACAGTCCCATTTGGACCACAAGCACATTTTTGTCCCCACTGGCCTCTTAGAGGCAGTTTGCATGGTAGTGAGTGGTCAGCAGCAGCCCTCTGGTACAGCAGCTAGTACTCTGTATTGAGCTCTAGCCCGGTCACCACACTTGTCCCTTGCCCAGGTGACTGGCTAGGATGGGGTGTTAGGTTGGGAGGACAGGAGGCCAGAGGACATAGGGAAAGCAGCAGGAATGTTAGGTATGGAGGAGCACAGTTCATGTCTTTCCCAGCATATGGAAAGCAGGAGGACTTGAGGCTTTCCCCATTCAGACAGCAAACACAGCCTAGGAAAAGCAGGCTTCAATAGATCTTTTCACAGAACTGCTTGTTCCCATGTGTTGCTGCTATGACATTGCATTTGGTTCTGCCTCATGGAGAAATCACTATGTAAATCTCTTCCAGAACCTGATGTTAATGAATATGTGTCACATATATATATATATTTTTTCCTTTTTTTTTTTTTTTTTGCACTAGATGACTTATCATGCCACAAACAGAAGCTGCCAATCATCTATAATGCTGAGTGACTGCTTGCCTTTCTTCTCTATGTGTGCCCTTTGGAATAAACATATCTCTTCCTTTGTGCTACTTATTCACTTCTTACTAAGTGTTATGTAATGTATGGCTCTGGGAAGATTTTTCTTTGGAAAAGTTCTTAACTTCAGAATTAGTTCCTATTTTGTAGTCTAGATTTCTGTATCTTTGGGGTGTAGATACATACCTTGTTTTTGTGAAAAGTCAAGAATGTTGGCAGACATGGAGGCTCTGAGCCGCACTTGGATGACTTAGTTTTTTCTCCTCTTGAGATAATTCAAGTTTTTTCCCCCTTTTGACCGAGTGTTATTAATAACACTCACCCTTTTATAGTAGAAGGAATTGATTACTGGAATAAAGAAGATAAAATTAGCCAGATAGCTTGTATGTATTTCTACTTTTACTCACTCTTGTCTTTTAAATTAGTTTCTGTCCACAGCAGCCAAACCTGATTGAAATCTGATGTTTTAATACAAATTATTTAATTAACAGTTTTGTCATGCTGAAACTGCTTTAAAAAAAAAATAGCTTTAAAAGTATTTGAAAACATATGGCTGATGAAAGAACCAACAGTCAACAGCTTCTGTTTTTTTTCTTTATTTCTCCTTTTTTAGATAGCACCATCAGTGTACACATCAAGCCCTCAGCTTCTGCTCTGAATTGAAAATGTCCATCAGAGGTAAGAAGGACTTGTGGTCATTACAGTCTTGTTCTCCTTTTGGTATCTTCTGGTAGCATTTAAAGTGTGATGGTGGACTTAAGAGGTTAACATTGGTTTCAGAGTCCTTCCTCTAACTTGGCCTCTTTAGTGAACCCCCAAGTCTCATTATATAGTAAACAGCTTGAGTAATCTAAATAGAGCTGTGGCTAACTGAAAAAAACCCAAACAGATAGTAGTTCTTGCTCTTTGATAGCATGTCTGGATGTTCCTCCTCCTGCTAAGTGTTTTGCAATGAGGCTTATTTTATGTCACTTTAGGTTTCAAAAATCAAATTCTGGCTTTTGAAGCTGACTTTGGGAAAGGTAGGTGTTCCCTTCTTCAGCAAAATATCTTACAATTTTTCAAGTGTCCAGCCAAATAATCACACGATATTTTCAATAGAGCAGGCTTTGTTAAGTGAAACATGAAAAACCCAATAAAAACATTTAAAATACAGTAATGATTTAAATTATTTCAATAATTACACCTGTTTTAGGCTATGGAAAGCAGTAAGAGGGGTATAAATTTAATAACTGAACTTATACCAAACATCTGGCTTTAGAAAAATGCTAAGGGCAACAAGTCAAACACTCAAATGTTAGGTGATACTAGAATTAGGATCACTAAGTGCATATTAATTCCATCTTCCTGTAATGCTACTGCTTCCTGCTTTTACTCATCAAGGAACATAATTTTGTTTATACTCTGAACTGGAAAAGACACAATGCAGGGTCATTTATGTATATTTGAATGAAAAAACTTACATCAGAAAATAACTGTACACTTTTAAATGGACTGCCTGCAATAAACGCTCTACTTTGGCAGCAAAATTCAAAGCTATTTGGGAAATGGTGGGATCCCTTTGATATGAGCATCATTTTGGGACACAGCACTGCATGAAGGATAAAGGTAGGACTGCAGAGAGTTCAGCTTAACAAAGTTTTTCCATAGATTTCTCAGTGCTACTTGTTTATAGGTTACTTTTAAAAAACATTTTTTAAATTACACTTGTGTACTATATGGGAGGGATTTGGGGCAGTGATCAAATACAAACAAGGGTATTAATAACAGCATGATGTGAGACCAGCATGCACTGTTCCTAATTCACAGCCCACAGCATCTGCTCTTGTAAATGAGACTTGGTGAGGGAATCTCTACCATATATGTTTAACACGTGCATGTTTGACCTTGTACAGAGACAGGAAGAAGAGGTTAAATATACAAGTGCCAACCAAGGTGCACAAAAACTTTGCAAGGCTAAGGGCTGGAGTTCCTTTCAAGCCTAGGATGACGTAGATACCTCCTTACACTCCTATTGCTCTAGTCTGACATGAGTTAAATTCATGGTGGGACAGAACACCAGACTGTGAGGGGGTTGTTTTAAAGCAAAATCATTAAATTAATTCAGAAGGTGTTTTTTGGTTTGGAAGGAGTAGGGGGTGGGTTGGTGTTGGTTGGTTTGTCTTAGTTTCTCTGTCACAAACATTCAGTAGTTTAAATTTATTTCCTCATTTGTCTTTGCCTAATACTGCTTCTATAGCCACTTTCATATCGTTAGGAATTTTGGTCTCTAATAATTCCAGACTAAAAAGACTGATTGTAAATAACATAATTTCTTTTTTTTTTCCTAAGCAACAGAACAGTGTAGAAGCAACTGAGGAAAATATCATTTTAATTGGACTTGTAACTTTTATTGATGCTACTAAATGATCTGTTCTGGTAAGGAATGTGTGGATGGAAAAATGAATCTATTATAATATGCCATGCATCTTGTTTAAGCTCCTTCTGTCTCACTTGTTACATAAACCCTCTTGACAAGTACTTCCAGTTCATTGTGTTCACTGCGAGTCTCAGTGAGTGAAAGGGCAGAGGGTGAGATCTTAATCACAAAAATATGCTGTTTGCATTTAGATAAAGGGGCAAATGAACTCTCATTTTCTGACTAGTCTTTTTTTTTTTTTTTTTTTTTTGTTCCTGTCTAATTAATTTAAATGCATTTCTTAGTGGATTTAAGATACGGTCAAAGCAAAAGAAAAATGTTCACACAGAAGTTTTCTCTAATTTAACTAAATCACTTCTTAAAAGTGATTAGGGGCTGGCTCACATAGAGAATTTACCTTGAAATTCTTATGCATGGACAACTCCACCATTACTTCCCATGCTGTACACTTCAGTGCCTGGCATTCACTGCCTGTTCAGTGAGCCTTCATGGGGTAAATGTGATTTAGGGCTCCAAAGGCTAGATCAGTGTCATAGAAAAGTTGCCTAAGTATGAGGGCTGCACAGCTGGTTAAAATTTCTTCTAAAAATTTTGATGGTCTCACTCTGTGAAGGCAGGAGTTACGCCAAGTATTGTCTCTACCCAGATGGCCCCAAAAGGGCCAGCACAAAATCTTGAAGTCCAGGTAAGCTCTCTATCTTGTGCTTTAGAGCCTTTGTCAGTGATAAAGTCATACATATGTATTCTTTATCCAAATTCCACTTGTACAGCTGGGTACAGTAATACAGGAATCCAATGTTAATGACTACAGACCTGCAGACAGAGAAAAGCAACTCATGGACTGTTAATTAATACCCTGGTTTACTTTAAGGAGGTGGCTTACTTTAAGGAAGCACTGGAAAGGGCTTCCTTCCCAGGGGGGTTGTGGAGTCTCCTTCTCTGGAGATTTTCAAGACTCACCTGGATGCGCTCCTCTGTGACCTTTGTTAGATTATACTTAGATGATATGATCCTGCCTGGCAGGGGGGTTGAACTCAAAGATCAACAAGATCCCTTTCAACCCCTAATACTCTGTGTGTGTGTGTGTGTGCGTGTGTGTGTGTGTCTTGGGACTAAGAACCAAAAAAAAAAAAACTTAAACTAGTCTATAGAAGAAAGTTGTGTAAGGCAGCAGAACATATTATCAACAAAAGTAGAGGAAAAAACTTGCTAATATTTTTTGCTATGCATTAAACATTCCTGACTCTAGATTACAATGTAAAAGGACTTATGTCTGAAGATTGTAACTTTTTATCATTTAAGTCCAAATTCTGACCTACTTAAGAGACCAGGGTTATTAATATTTCCTATTATTTCTACGCCTCAAACGGAGTTTTTCCAAGTCATTCTTTACTTTCATTTCTACCTTCCTCTTCATTTTGAATCAGTTCTGGGAAGTGGCTGAAAGACAGAAAAGCACACATATAAAGATTGTTAGATTGCAGATATTAATTGTAAAATATTTCTTTTTTTTTTCCCGGAGGAGATATGAAGGTGAATCAGGAAATGGATGGCTTTTTCAAATCACATGAATCAGTACCCCAGAATTCATCATTTTCACCAAATATCTGACTGCTTTTAGGGACTTGAAGTTAAGGCTCATATAACAATTTATTTAACTGCCTTATCTTTCAGAAACTTTAATGAAAACAGAGGCAATTACTATAAATCAGCTTGCACATTTATAAATGCAAGTGTACATTTCTATTATATAGTTTTGTCAAAAGTATCACCTTAAGCATTCATAAAATTAAACTTTTTTTTTAAGACCCTAAATCACACAAATGAGAAATACTACTTCTCTCTCTTTATCATAAATGATAAATATAAATTTATCAGATTACCATCTAGCTCTCAAAGGCCAAGTAACTTAGAATCTCATCTTGCTGCTCCTAGTTCACAGATACTACAGTACTAGTCAATGTAACCTCTAAATACAGCACATAATGCGAGACAGTAATTTGACAGAAAATAGGAGAGAATTTCTAAGTCTGGCATTTATTTGTTATTTAAAGCAAGTATTGCAATGGTGTCTTTTGCTAAGACATTTAAAATCTTGCTTAGTCTGAACTTTTGTGTCTGCTACTGGAGTACATGCTACTGGGCTACAGCTTTGCACATGCTGCTTTGTAACAGCGTTATTTCCCTGGTGGAACTATCTGAAGATGACATTCAACTGTGGCAGATTCATGATGATCCAGCCTTGCAAGATCAGTTTGCTTGATGCAGGTGGGAACGCTTGAAGACTCATACAACTCACATGTAGCAGACCAAATTCTTTCCTGAATCTCAGTCGGAAAGAATGAACAGTGATGTAGACCTGTTGAATAGGTCTCTCAGCAAGGCCATGTACGCAAGGTGGATTCAAGATATCAAACTGCAGAAACTCTGTTGTCTTTAGCATTGGTTCATGAAGGAGAGTTTATTCACGTGCACCATGTTCCTGGCTGATCTGCTCTGGAAAGTATCTGGTCATCAGGAGGATTTCTCCTGAGTAGCAGAGCAAAGGCAAAGGCAGGCAATTAACTGAGATTTTGCAATCTATCTCTACATGTTTCTCATTAATTAAATAACTATTGTTTTCCAAGGAGTGAAAAAAAAAACCAAACAAACAAAAAAACCCAACACAAATGCAATGAAAATAAAGCCTTTGAAATCTTTCATTGTGAAATGAGATCTTTTAATAGAATTATAGAACAGTTTGGATTAGAAAGAATCTTTAGAAGTCTATCCCAACCTCCCTGCAGTGAGCAGGGACATTTTGAACTAGAGTAGGTTGCTCAGAACCCTATCCAACCTTGCCTTGAATGTTTCTAGGGATGGGGCATCTACCACCTCTCTGGGCAACCTGGGACAGTGTTAAACCATTGTAAAAAAAATCTTCCTTATATCTAGTCTAAATCTACCCCATTTAAATTCATTACCCCTTGTGCTGTTGCAACAGACCCCATAAGAAGTTTGTCCCCATTTTTTTTATAAGCCCCCTTTAAGTACTAAGAGACTGCAGTAAAGTCTTCCCAGAGCTTCCTCAAGGCTGAACAACCCCAACTCTCTCAGCTTTTCTTTGTAGGAGAGGTGTTCTACCCCTCTGATCATTTCTGTGACCCTCCTCTGGATCTCCTCCAACAGCTCCTTGTGCTGGGAACTCCAGTAGCTGGACACAACCTCCAGGTGGGGTTTCACCAGAACAGAATAAAGGGGCAAAACCCCATCCCTGAACCTGCTGGTCATGCTTCTTTTGATGCAGTCAAGGATAGGGATGGCATTCTGGGCTGTGGGTGCACATTGGTGGCTCATAGCCAGATTCATATCCACCAGTACACCCAAGTTCTCAGAAGGGCTGCTCTCAACCCCTTTTCCCTATGATAGAGGCAGAGCTCAAGGCTCAGCTTTACTGATGTAACTACTCCTTTTTAAATTTCTTTCTTTGTCTCTTTAATGTAACAAACTTTGAGCTTATGGTATCTGTTTTTTTTCTAAATGATAAAAGACAGACGTCCTATTCAAGGTGCTTTTGATGGGTAACTTGAAGACAGGCCTTCCTCACACCATGGCTTTCTCACCTAAACAGATGGAAATTCACCCCCTTCTTTGCTTTCTAACACTCCTTATATCCTGCCACCACAGGGAGGAGCTGAAATCTGGCTTCCCAACAAACTGGCCAATAGCCTGAAGGTGCTGTGAAGCCTTTCCTCTTCCACTTTCTCATGCTGCCATACCTTAACATGCCAGGCTCTATTTTGTTTGAAGGAGGGATCAAGAATTTGTAACAGTGAGAATTACAATGACAGGAAAATGCAGGGCAGTAGAAGAGATGATCCACACTGGAAGGAAGATGGAATTGACTTGGTCCTCTCAGGGTTTTCTTTTCATTAAATTAGATAACATAACTTACGCTTCTTTCTCACCCATCCTTGACAAAATAATTATAGATTATTTTAAAATATCCTTAGTTATTTTGATTATAGAGGCCTGGTGTGAGATTGAGACACCACTTTGCAAGGTACTCTTAACAGACATAAACTCTCAGCAGCTACATTCAAAAGGATGTCTGGGAATTGCTTTGCTTAAAATTGCTCGTCTCACTCAACTAATCTGATTTAACTCTGCACTTAGACATAGCACACAGTAACACGTAACATTAAATAATGTTACATTTTATAGCTTTATTTCAAACAAGGTTAATCTCATGGCCATTTTCATACATCTTTGACCATGAGCTTCTCAAAATAAAATGAAATGAAGAATAATTAATCATTGTCATCACAGCTGTTCTTCCATTGGATTGGTAGTTAGCTGTAAAGCATATGACTTAAAATCTCAGGGGATGATATAGAGAAAGAATTATTCTAGTGGAATTTTTCTTAGGGTGTAATGTACATCATTAATACAGTATCACACGAAGCTAAAAATGTTGTGATTTGTTTGTTTTAGGTTGCTTTGTTTGTTTAGTTTTGGTTGGATGGATTTTTTTTTGTTTCATTTTATATATATCTCCATCATTTCACAGCCAAACCACAGAGGAATTTTGAGTGGCTAAAATGTACATCATTCCTGATGCTAAAATCTGATGTCTTAATTTTGCTGGCAATTGCTTTTGTATACACAGTGCTTACTTTATACACGAAGTATGGATGTTGTTTGATGCTTTTTGATTTGTTGGTTTTGTTTGTTTGTTTTCCCCCTAGCATTTAGAAAAACAAGTACATCTCTTGAAAAACAAAACCAAAACCAAAAAAAAAACAACCCAAAAAACCCCCCCCAAAAACCCCCAAAAAACAGTTATTGAAAGAGATGGAGATACATGCAAAGCATGGGACTTGCTGTTGTGAACAGATTGATCTTAAAAACGCTTCAAACAAACTGATGGAGGATGTATGCGAATCTTCCTATATCTACAGTTACTTTTATGCCATTTTTTAGGTGTAAAATGGATTCTATTCTGTACAAGTATTTTCTGAGCTGAGGAAGTTTCACAGATGATCCTACATAAATATACATTACATTGGTGTCTTAGAAAATTGTTATAAATAAGGAAACATCCTTGATTGTTGGAGTTAACATGACTAATGGAAAAAAAAAAAAAAGATTCCCTTTTACTGTTTGCTTTTGTGGTTGGGTTTGTTCTTCTGTTGGTCCGGTTTTTTTTTTAATACCAAGAAGCAACCAGAAAGAACATTCAAAATTCCAGAGATTCATTTGTAATGGTTAACTTCAAACTTTCATTAACTTCTCTCCTTGAACAAGTCTTTTACAGTGTAGCCAAAGTGACATTCTTCCTTGAGCTGTCTGTTTCAGGCAACTTGGATTTGCAACATTGTAGCTTAAAGAGAAGTTTTGGTTCTAGTTGTTTTAAGTATATTTTTAATAGGATTACTATAGCAAGGATCACTTCCATGGGTTTTTTGTTGTTGTTGTTGTTTTTTGTTTGTTTTACCAAACTCTCATTGTTTTAGGTTGGTTTTTTTTTTAGCTGGAGATCTTGCTACGAACAACACGTCTGTTTCTGCTGTGCTTTGTAGTAGAAACGTGCAAACGTTGACATAAAAAAAAAAAAAAAGTAACCAAGAACTGTGATGAATTTCATTAAAATACACATACGAACAAAAAATACCTCATCGTTTAACACAAATGGATTGGCTAAACACTAAAACATGCGTCGAAAATACGGGGAGCGCGAAAATGCAAACGTACGTACCTGGGAAGATGCTTGTGCGCCGCGGCCGCCAGCCCCGCAGTGCCACGTCTCACCGCCCCCCTCACGCTACGGGACCTTTATAGGGAACTCACCCAGGGCCTAAAAATGAACTTTCGGGGCTGACACGTCGATCCGTGCCGTGGAGGGGAGGGAGGGGGCGGAGAGGGATTCGCCGCAGGCTTTGACGTGGTCAAAAAAATATCAGCGCCGCGCTCCCTCACTCGAGCAGAACTGCTCAGCGCAGGGCCGAGCAGCGCGGGGGCTGCTCGCTGGTCGCTTCCCTGCGCGGCTGATCGAGGACGGGGCCGCTGGTGCGCGGTTCCACGCCGGCCCTGGAGGCCCCGGGCCGGGAAGCTGGACTTAGGCTCTCCAGCTCCCGGAGTGTACTGGGGAAGCGGCGACCAAGCGGTTCGCAACCTCGGTACAGGAAGGTGCTCCCAGGGTGCCCCTATGCCCCTCCCGTCCCGGGGCAGCCCTGACAGCCGCTGGAGCCCGGCTTTCCTTCTACTCCTCTACCTGCTGCGCGTCGGATTCAGCGACACATCCCCTGTTTCAGGAGCCTTGGGAACTGGCCAGGAGCGCCGCGCTCTCCGAGCCCCTGGAAGCCCCTGCGGACCCCAGGATCCGCGAAACTGCCCCTCGCCCTCCGCCTCTCCCATCCTTCTTCCCTCCCTCTCGCTATCGCTGCTGCAGGTCGCCAGGATTTGTTGTGCTTAGTTGTGCTGGCGCTGTGGCGCCCCTGTTCACATTTGATTGCGAGAAGCCTCAGGTCATGTTTTTTGGGTTGCGGTAAGTAAATGAAAATAAATTTAAAAAAAGAATAATATTCAAAACACAACAAATCCAACCCCCAAGCACAAATATCTCAACCAGTTGCAACTTCTCGGCTGGCCCGGAGGGGGGAGCGCGGGGGAGGGAAAGGAGCAAAGAGATATCACCCCAGCCCGGGGCAGAGTCGGCTGCGGGCTGCGACCCGCGCATCGCCGGGGACGGGCGCCCACCGCAGCCTCCCCGGTTGCTGCTGCTCCGCCCCCGCGGCGGGGCGCTGGGTCCGGCGGGCGGGTGGGCGCAGCCGCCGCGCCGCAAACTTGGTGGGAGCGAGCAGAGCGCGGGCAGCTCGGCGGGGCTGCGCGGGGCGAGGCTGCGGCCATGACGGTGTGAGGAGGCAGCGCCGCGCCGGGGAGCCGGGCATCCGTGCCCGCCTGCACCGTGCAGCCCTAAGGCGCCTCCAGGTAACCCCCTTCCTGGCCCCTCTCCCCCCGCGGTGCTCAGGATGGGGCTGCCGGGCTGGGGGCGGTGGGGCTTTCGGAGAGCCGCAGGGATGGCGCGTTCCAGACCGCCCTCTCCCTTCCCGGGGCCGCCTGGCGTAGGCTCCGCCGGGGCGCCCTGAGGGGGGAGAAGAGGCTGGCCGGGGTCTCTGCCGCCGCGGCGGCAGGGTGCCGGCAGGGGGAGCTGGGAGCGAGTCTGAGTGGCACTGCCGCCGGGCAGCAGCGACGGGGAAAGCTGTCGGCGGTCGGAGCCCTTCTCGGGCATTGCCCGGCCCCACCCCCGAAAGTCCACCGAGCCTTTCGAATTGGGCGACAATTCTCTTCGAAGACGGTGCTATTTCCTCGGGAGTAGAAAAACCAGCCGGGCAGGCAGCCGTAACTCCAACGGGGCTGGAACCCCAACTGCTCCCGCCTGAGCTGCGCGAAGCAGGAACTCCTGCGCCACTCCTGCCCTCGGGGTCGCACCCGTGGGAGGGTTTTCTTGCCCAGGAACGTGAGGTGAGGTGCGTTGCAGTGTTTGAGCCCTGGCTGCGGGAGGGCAGCTGGTGGCTCGAAACGTTTTGGAGGGGTTTTGTCACACTTCGGCAAGGGAAGTTTGCTTCTTCTGGTGAGAGCAGAAGAGAAGCGGCGTGAAGGGCACTGGCAGTTGTCTTAGAAACGTGGGTTTTTCTGTGGGATAATCTTGCGGTACGATTTGAAGTCCCAATGTACTTTTTCTTGTCGCTGATTTTTAACCGGACTGGCTTCGGTCTGTGCTGTTACCATATTTTAGCATTTTCTGAATTGTGGAGTTTGAGTTGCCATTCCACAGCAAATCAGAAGGAGACACCTTTGTTAGTTGTATTTTTTTTTTTTTTTCTGAGGGTTGTTTACTAGATAAATGATAGCTACTAGAGTTTGTTGTACCATTCCAAAGGTTAAATATGCACGTTAGATTGACGCAACGATAATCTGTCTGGGATTACTTCGGGGGTAAAGAAGTCATGGTGGGAGCTGTCAGTGCATCCCTTCAGCAAATTGAACTAAAGGAGGTCTGTGCATGCAAGCACGGGCACCCTTGTGAAGATGATTAGAGTCTGCAACATTACAAACAAGAAAAAATAAACTGTTGTTAAAGTAGTAGTATGCTCCAGCAGCCTTGAAGTAGCACATTTGGAGACTGTATTTTCTGAAAGCTGGCTAACCACTCTTAGATTGTATTTTTGAGTGAAAGGTGGCATGATGCTAGCCTAGCTAGAGTGCTGTACAAATAGACTTTTTCATAATGGAAGTTGCACTCAAATTTTAGTTCTAGCAGCTTCAT
Source organism: Corythornis vintsioides (assembly GCA_025447755.1). Taxonomy (NCBI): domain Eukaryota; kingdom Metazoa; phylum Chordata; class Aves; order Coraciiformes; family Alcedinidae; genus Corythornis; species Corythornis vintsioides. The sequence continues at coordinate 11,561 of JAOEGS010014558.1, forward strand.
CATTGTCTGGTTGTTATGCAAGACTCTGACTCAGTTTGACTTACTAGAAATTGTTGATCTTACTGATGTCATATATATAATGTGTACTCATTCAAAAGTAGCTTGTTGACTTGAAAGGCTGAGGTATGGCCTTAGGTACTTTACTTAGTCCAGTGAAAGATTTTGTTAGACGTCTGTGTTTTGTGCTGAGTTCCACCTTCCTCTCCAGCAGGTACTGATAATCTAACTTTATTACACTTACTAATGGATTCATCTCATGTTCTCATTTTAATGCTGAACAGCTGTGAGGAGTCCTGCTGAGAGCTAAGGTTTTGCTCTGGAGGGTGGTAGTTTACTTTTCTGTTTGAGAGGTTGTTTTGAACTGAGTAGTGTAAACACTTGCTTTTAAATTGTACAGCTTATTCCTTAGGATGTTGTAATAATTTTGTTTTGATTGAGAAAGCTAAAGGCATTAATATCTGTAGTGTCTCATTTCTTCTAATCTTTAACCACTGCTGTTTTCTTAAAGTACTTACAAGTAGTAGGAGTGTTCATGCACTTTGTAATGATCCATAAACTTTGGTTATATCAGGTTTGTTATACTCATTTCCCATTGGGCAGAGGTGCAAAGGGTGGTAACTATTTATTGCTGCTGTTTTCAGAAGAGTGAGAGTTCTGTGGTGGTGGTTTTTTGGTTTGGGTTTGTTTTTTGTTTTTTTTTTTCCCCCCCAGCTACTTAGGGAAACCACGTGGATTCCAACTTGTGTTGATGTAGTCTTATACAAATACAATGTAGTCTTATACAAATAAAGGATTTTCACTGAATGAAGTTCATTACTTTCCAGTGAATACAACATAAGCTTCCTGCGAACTTCGGTTTCTGCATTAGAGTCTGTGTGAAGGAATTCAGCCAGGGGAGCAGCTGAGCTCCAGGGATGAGCAGGAGCAGACCCTTTTCTGCACTCTGATCCGTAAGGTCTGCATCAATCCCACTGTTGCCTGGCAGTTATTTCTATGCTGTAGGACACATAATTGAATATTTGATAGTCCTATTGGTTGGTAGTGGGTGTGTACTACCACCCCTATCTGTTGATGAGGGTGTGTGTAATCTGATACTGTGTTACTTAGTATAAAGCAGTATCTACTAATTAGTTAATATGTTGTGATGGTTGACTTCTGAAGAGCAGTGATATATGATTTAGCTTGAGATTTAACATCTGGTTTATAAAATTTTGGTATGATCTTGATGTTTGGTAATACATGTGCTAAAGTTACTACAGCTCCTGAGATGAATTGGTATTGCTGCTGCCATAATTATAGGGAGCAGCACCAAGGAACTTTTCATTTTCTGTAACATCATTTTATGGAGATGTTTAATGGGAGTTCTTGTCAGTGCAGAGTTCTCCCAATTATTGTTAGTCAGCCTGCTTCTCTTCATTATCATCCTTTTATCCTCTTTGGTGTGCGTATACATTCCTATTTGGAAGCAATTTAAAGTAACAGTCTACATACATTTTCTCTTTCCTAATGTGTTTCGTGAAGCTGTAACTGATTCAAAAGAACGAGGGATTTGGTGGTGGTGGTGGTTGTTTTGTTTTAACTATCAAACACTATGAACACTTATCAACCTGACCCATTGGAGATCTGTTTGTCAACTGCTCGCGGTCGGATGGTTTTACTCTGCAGGCTGCAGCACTGCAGCTGTGACCTGTGGAAGACAGGTGGCAGTCTGCGCTCTAGATAGTGAATTCAATCCCTGAAGAAACCTGGCCAACGCGCAGCTTGAGCCGGGCGGCTGCGGTACGCTTTGCTGTTAAAGCTGCTGCTGCTGCTAAAACAGCAAACTCTTTCCAAAAAAAATGTCGGGGCTTTTATTTTCGTTTGCTTTGTAAATGTGTCTGATAATTTATTTAATAAATTTTCCAGATTGCATCTAAATATAGCACATTTGCTTAACATTTGTCAGTAAGGTAGCAAATGTAAAGCAAGTTAATGACCCCAAACTGCAGTCTAGTTAGTGTTGTTTTCTTGTTTTTTTGCTAGAATGTATATTCCAAACTACAAAGCATGTAAATCTTCTATCATTTAGTGGATTTATTCATGCATCAAATTTGTTTATGTTCTCAGATCTGTCTTTGCTGAGGTACTTTGATGCGATCCAATTGTCTGCTGTAAAAATCAGCTCTGTACCTCCATACTCATTATTGTTGTATAAATGTTTGGGGACTTTTTGGGAAGAAAATTGTGCTTATGTCCTGGTATATATTAGAAAGGCAACCTCACAGAGGAGCTGCTGGTTGTCAGTGATAGTAGCAGAAAACTGGGATTGATACGAAGGCTGCACTGAGGCCTTTGAAATTCTTAAGTTCAATTTAACTTTTCAAAGATTATCTTTTTGTACAGTTTGAATGATTTGTTTCAGAAGAAGCTTCAATGCTGTGTGAGGTGCCAACAGCACTATAATTTCCAAACTGATTTCCAATTAGGTTATCTATGTTACAAAATTTCTTGTGTGATGATACAGATTTTTATTCATTATTCCAATTTAAAAAAAGCAGGATATATCCCTGAGCTCCAGTATACCTTATAATTGTGGGATCTTAATTTCTAACACAACTGGTCAATGTTTTCACGGCTATCAAACCCAATAATAGCAATTACTGTTATACCTGGAGGATGTGGATTGAGTAGCTTGGAATCTTTGGCATAAAATTTGCTTATTTATTTATTAACTCCTTGCTGGGTGAACTGCAACATGCAGCCACTTAGCAGTATTTGATTTAGGAAAAGTTTACAGAAATTATCACTTCCAGTATGCTAAGATACCTGTTGCTGTCCTTTCTCTTTTTAACACTGGGATGCTTTCTTAGTCTTTACTAAATATATGTGATGAATGAATTACAGCATATGTGATATCTGCAGGATTGGCTTATAAAGTGATTCAAATGAACTATACTGCAAATTTTGAGATTTTCCTGCCTTCTTTTCCCTATCCCTTCTCTGAATTTCAAAACTGACCTGCTTTCTCTGGTGCTGTCTGACTTCTTGTAATTGTTAGCCTAGGTGGAAACCTATAATGCTATTGAAACCTAATTTCTGTCTAGACTTAGGTTTAACTAATAATCACAAACACTTAATGTAAAGTCAACTATAAGGCCTCTGCAGCTAGAAGAGTATTTTAATAATTTTGGGCCCCATTCTTCTGACCCACAGTAAGATTGCTGCTGAATCACTAATTTTTGTTTCTGGTGAACTCTACAGACAAAGATATGCAAATGAATATATATATATTTTTTTTTATTGGGGTTTAAAAATGTTTAGGTAGTTATTCTGCATTGTATTCTCTAGCACAAAGTCAATTCTGAGTTTCCTGCTGCTCTCTGTGTGTGTGCATGTGTTTTTTCATAATCTGGATCTTTTCAGTGACCTGGTTCCAATGGAAACCCACTAACATTTACATTGTCACACCACCCTAGTTATGAGGTATACCCCAGGACCACTGCTAAAATGGCTTTGATATGGGAAAAGAGATGGGATGAAGCCCTTTCTGTTCACCTTGTCTGATAGAAGTGAAATTGCTGAGTAGATGAGGAAAACTCCTGGCCTTGCCAGTTACAGGGGGATAGGTCACATGTATTGCCTTGTGTCTTTCAAGTCTGGCAAAATTTTAGGATCACTTTATTAAATCAAGAGTAACTTTTGCAGTCGTTTAAAAATATTGTTCACATTCATTGGGCTGGTATGTTAATCTGAGTTTGGTTGTTGATGACCTCTTATGTTACGTCTTATTTGCTTATTGTCCGTTCTTATTCTGAACTTGAAGTAGGGTTATGTGTTGGGGTTTTTTTTATTAGGTTTTATAATCAAAACTATCATGTATATATTCTAACTTTTATCTAGCTTTTCTTGCTTCAGTGAATACTTTTTCTTGCTATTTTAAAGCCTAAGTAATGATATTGAAATATTTAACAAGAATATGTAGGAGAGTATAAGTGTGCAAAATTGTTACTAGCATTCAATGTTATATTACCCAGTACTGTAACACAGGACTCATAGCTTAGCCAAAAGTTTTTGGTTTTGGAAGGGCGTAGAGAGAACTGTTTCCTGATAGTACTCTTTGAGACATAGCAGCCTGAGGTAAGCCATGAGTCTCATGACTCATATGAGCCTTATGAACCAGCTGTGATAATGAAGTAGCTAAAGACAATGTTGATAGCTTTTGTCTCTTGCATCTGTTTCTAACACTGCAGATCCATATTCTGCTCTCACTTGATAAAATACTTCAAAGCAAAACCACCTCAAAGAAGAAAACTCCCTTAATTCATATCCTCTAGCAAAAGCTTCTCTTTGTGACCTGGAAAACATTGCACGCTGTGTTCCCCTAAGGCACGCAGATATAGGTGGAGGATGCTGTGCCAACCAAGGATTGTTGTAGTTTGTTGTCCTTGGCAATTCTAAGTCTTTATGTCAGCCAGTTGTCTACTGGCTTCTTTTAGTTGTGCCAATGTGTAACCATACTGTAAACAGTATTAGGGAACCGATCTTCTTAAAACCATATTGTGTCTTCGAAGTAGCCATGACCACTGGTCCCAGTAATGCCCCATAGGTACTGATCTCAGCGTAACTGCAGATGTGCAACGAGTGTTGCTAGGTGAGGAGGGAAGGAAGAGGAGGATTGTGTGTGCAGATATAAACTCTGATTAGGACCTCAAATAACAATAAAATTTAGGACTGCTAGAAGAGCTCTGGTGGATTTTACCTCAGTGGTTTAAAGTGTGTTCTTAGACCTTTTTGTTATGTTAGTTTTAGAAGAGGCAACAAGCTCTTTTGTGAGGGTTGCAAATGAACTGAGGCACAGACATATGCATGTCTTCACCAGCAATCTAAACTCATTTGCTGAGGATTGAGGTACCTGAGAAGCAATGCCTCATTGCATTGCCCTTGAGCATGTCAGAAAGTGGGGAAATGCAGGGTAATAACCTGTTAAAATCTGATGCTCAGTCTTCCAGGGCTTGTCTGTCAGACCCTTTATTGAAAAATGATAATGGATTCTGATACATGCTGTTGGAATTGATAGCATAAAACAATATAACTATTCTATATTGATTTGCCAGAAGCATGACTTCATGGGTACAGATCCAGCGATGTGAGAGGTGAAGAAGCTGGTGATTGTGGGAAGAAAATATTTTCTTGATGCATGTGACTGTGAGCCTTAAAATGCTGTTACCCTGGGCCCTGGAGATTTGCACAAGTGATGTAATTCCACTCTAAAGCTCAGATCTACAGGTTCACCTGAATTCTCCAGTATTGCAAGATTTTTCAATTTTCTATTGCTTTCCTGAGTGCATATGTATTAGACCTGAAGCATTAGATGTCTTTAGTGCTGAAGACCAACCAGTGCAGCATGGACGTAATCCTTTAACTGCTGCTAACAAAAACACATAGCTCACAACAACAGCAAAAAGAGAGATTCAGACTCTATATCTGAATCACTGTTCTTTTTGATGTTGGGTATCCTTTCTGTGAGCTTGCAACTAGCTTTTATTAGAAAATTCCATTTTTGCTCACTTATGTATAACTGTTAGGTAGAATCATTGTTTTCCAAATTTATTTAATATGAAGGCTGACAAGATCAGTATCAGGGTTTGAAGAAAAATAGCTTTGAACTAGAGGTAAACAATTCTAATATTTAATTTGAGTCTTTATATTTGTCCCTCAAACTCATAACTGTAAAGTGCTCTTAAAATAGCTTGAGCAAATATGTTATTTTCCTTTGAGTACTCGCGTGAACACATTGCCTGCAATGGGTTCTCTGCCTCTTGGGAAAACACACATTAGTCCTTTTACAGAACTGTTGACAAAGCTTGTCCTTCAGCTTCAGTTGTAAAGAGTCTGTGTTGTAATTGTTTGTGGTTTGTTTTTGTTTTTCAGAAAGTTAAAAAAAGAACTAGTCTGTTGCAGAGGCATATCACTAATATTTCAATAAGAGGAAAGATAAGAATTGCATACCTGCAAATATGGGGAGCTTCATTTGCTTGTGAGGAACAATTCATGTGCTTAAGTTACCTTTTTGATCTACTGTAAATTATTTCTAGAAATTCAACTGGTTCACAGTTACATGTATTTCTTAATTTGGTAGATTTATCATTCCCCATAAAAAAGTCCTTTAAAAGAGAGGGTTTTCTTTCCCTGCTACTCTCACCAACCTTGATCTTTTTTATAAGGTCACCCAAATTGCTAACAATGCCAACACAGAAAATTTTGACGATGGCATTTGAAATGAGTGGAGTAGTTGACACCACACTTGTTCCCAGCTCTCTGCACCCTCTGGCACTGTCAGAGATTTATCTGTAGCCATTGATCAGGTCTAGTGAATTCAATTACAGATGAAAATTGAGCATCTTAGAGATTTCTTTTTAACCAGCAGATACAGTTTGCTTCTTTCCAGGCCAGGTGCTTGTCTCCCCTTGCTGCTTCCTGCATTGTGAGTAGTGTTGCTTTATGGCACATTTCACTTCCTTGTTTCCTTCTTGATCGTTTTCTGATTGAAACATTCTAAGCCTTAGAAGACATTATGAATAAATGTTGAATATTTTTGCTTCCACATAAATAGTTTTCCATAATTCTGTCTGTATACAAAGAACAGTGTTTCTTGGGTGTTTGTATTAATATCTATAGATAAATGATAACTGAGATGATCCATTCTAGGAAAAACTGTCTGGCTGAGTATCATTCATGTTGTCTTTTAGGTACTTCTAATGTCAATCTACATCCCAAAACATTAAGAAAAATAATACCTCTTTGACTTCATGGTAGCATCTGAGTTCACTCACATCATTGTATAACTAGTCCTGCAATCATTAGGTTTAAGTGAACTGGAGTGCTTATGGGAACCTTACTTTTGTGACTGAGTCACAATAATTTGAATTAACAAGACCTGATGTGATAGGGTGATTGATTTTGCTTCAGCTGACTGGGTGCTGCAAGAGGCAGACTGGTAGTCTGTGAGCTTTGGGACCCTGCACAGGGACCGTACTAGGGGACTCTTCTGGTAGGGGTAGGAATGTGTTTATGTCCTCAAAAAGCCCATGAACAGAGGGGTGTAAATTGGACCATCCAGTGCAGGGAGCAGGTTGATGCTATGCTAGAACTGTATAAATACCTGAGAGAGCCAGGAGTTTGGGGGTGCACGCAGGCATTTTAAGCTGTACCCAGTGCTGTAATTCTGTGTTCCATGGATTTTTGTTCCAGAATAAATTTTAAGCATGAGTGTGTTTCTCACACATATTATTCAGGTTTACCTGTCATACTGTGACTGAAACAAGCCTGGAATTGCTCTTGTAGGCAGCTAACCAGGGAGGAAGCAATGAGCAGACCTAACTGATAATCTCTGCAGCCTTAGCAATGGCAACTGGAATATAAACTATTAATAACTTCTTCTGAAATGGTGTTTCATTTAGCTTCTCTTTGCAACAGGGAGTTCCCAATATATTCTCACCATTTTAACACCATTTAGGTTGATAGCTGTACTCCTTATCCCCCTAGGAACTCATCACCAGAGAAAGATGTTATATCAATTTGCCTTTATCAATTTTTATGGTGGTAGACCTGGCCATTGGAAATTAATGGAAATATAACATCCTTGTCCCAAGGCAAATGCAGATGATATCTCTGTTCAGATGGAGAAGACCATGCTTGTTTGTCTGGTATGATCACTCCCAGTACATTCCATTGTAGCCCAGCATATGAAGTGAAGGATGCGAGTCACTCTGTGTGGAACCATCAAAGCAGTGAGATTTCTAGTGTCTTGTGCAATGTGATGTGAAGTAGTCTGGAGCTGCTAATTGCTAACTGCCTTCCTTGAGTGTTTCTGTACATTAGAAGCTGCCCATATCCTGCAGGTCATGTATTCTGTTTCCTCAAGGTTCTGAAGCATCAAAGAAAGACCAAGTATAACACATCTGTATAGCAGAACTAAAGTGTTGATAGATATTTTAGTAATGTATCTGAAACGTATTGGAATTAAATATACACTACAATAGGCAAAACTCAATTGAGCAGTAACTTTTCTATAGGATTTATTGGGTGGGCCTCAGTGACTCATATTATTCTTGTTAGATGCCTGGATTATAGTAGTGTTCCCTCCTGAGAGTAAAGCCTATGTATAATTTAACAGTTTTGTATTAATTATAGAATGTATCTGTGACACTTTTTTAAAGAACTGTTTTCAAACAGCATTTATAAGCGTTTCTTGGTCTTCATATATAAATATATATATATATATATGGGTGCACGGGTGGGTGCATGTACACTTTTTTCTTTATGCACATACAGACCTATACGTTCACACACAAATTTTTACATTATATCAGTGTCCTTCAGATTGTCAAACAGTGGTACTGGCTAGATCATATGCTTCATTTTTTGTTTGGTCAAAATGCTGAGGTAGCACCTCAAACAAATTAAATAATAGTGAAGGACAGAGTGGCCTTTCTGCTAGGAAGAACTTAGCAGCTTCAGTCCAGTGGTTAGTGCACAAGACCATGCCAAAAGACAAAGTGAATTGAAATAGAGAGCAGGTCACTATTCTGATAGTTGATCATTTTGAGCTCTGAAGAGCTCATCTCTCTGAAGAGCAAAGAAATGTTATCATCAAATATTGATTGTGTAATATCTAAAATTCACAGTCTTCTTAACTTTATTCTGACAAGCTGGACTGTGGGGAATAATGGAGCAACCTTTGGTTGAGAGTGAAAAAAGAGAATAAAATACATGTAATTTAAATTACTCCATCACAATGGCTGTAGTGGGATCTTTTAAAGGCAGTGTCATAATTTTATTTGATTCAGAATATACAATTGAATCAGAATAATTTTGTTAAATTATGAAGTTATGTTAATTTAGGTGGACCAGAAATATCGACAGGTTATTTGGACTGCAGTAATAAGAATGTACCCAGAAGTTTGAGGTTTAAATATACTTTTTTGAAATCTGGTAAATGCTTTTGAAGTGGAAGTGTTTCTCTGTAGATTCCGTGATTCTATAGTTTGTCTCTGTTTGATAGCCTATATTGCCATGAAATCTTGCTGCAGGCTTCAGTTAAGTCCATGTATTTTGGAAGATTTAAGTACAGCTATGTTTTAATTTCTTAATCTTTCAGGTTATTTCCCCTTCCATTTCCTCAAACTGCAGCTGTAGTTCCAAAAGTGGGATCAAAAAATCCTAGTATGTTAATACAGATAATGTACAATACTATGTTGTTTTTTTGTCTCAGTTAAAGTTAGGTTGCTTAAAGCTAATTAAGGGGAGTGGAATATTTAATATAGTGGGTTGTCATTAGCACTACTTTATCGTTCAAACAAATTAGAAAGTAAATATTCTACAGGGTTTGGTATCTGCCTTTTAGTATAGCAATGCTAATAAAACAAGCCCTTATGCTCTGTGGAGTTTTCTTTTGCTCTGTGTATGTTTTCAGACTAAAAAAAAAAAAAATTCTGAATATCCCCTTCTCTGTTGTTTAGTAGTTTGACTTGATTCTGTTACATTTGTCATGTGCAGGATGATGCCTAAGGTAGAAGGCAGGACAGGGTCCTCCTGCATTCTGCTGTGTGTAAATGTACTAATGAACAAATTATTCTCTAGATACTCACATGATTCTTTTGTCCATATAAATAAAAAGATGTAAAAGTCAGTGCTGATGTAGTTTGCTAATCCCTTTCTGACTAATCCATCAGAGAGTCTGTTGTCAATTTTGTATCTCAGTGGAATTACTCTTTTTTGCTTTCATTCTCTAGTAAGCCAGCCAAGATGGTTTTCCAGCATGTAGCATTGCTTCTGTGAGCAAGCCATGTTGAAACTCAGCCATCAGTTAGTCATCAAAAAGTGTGCTGAGTGCCATATTCACATCTAAGACAAGCAGGTCACCTTTCCTGCCTTCCTGTAGCCCAGGCTGAGTGTATTAGAGTTGCAAGGGTGATTGAGCTGGTAGGAGCAGGGCACCCAAGTGGCTGGTTTGGTTTTTTTTCCTGCTGCTTTGTGACCTGAATCTCGGTATAGAGAAGAGCAGCTGATGTTCTGTGGCTGAATGGTTTGTTTTTGTTTTGTTTTGTTGGTTGTTTTGTTTGGGGTTTTTTTTTCTGGTTTTATTCAGGGAATAAAGGTGAGGTCAGTAGCAGGCAAGAGAAACAGCTGGTAGAAGTAAGATGTGGGAAAGGATGTTTTGGATGAGTGAGAATGGGAAGCATCAGAGGAAACCAGAGTCCCTGTGTCATAGGAGAACAATGTGGTGGGAGCTAACAGACTGAATAAGAGCAATTGTGAAAAGCTTTCATCCTTCTTGCCACCACTACACACCTGGCACCCCACTTGAGTTTACAGTGTTATCCTCCTTGGCTAACCTTGGCTGCTCACAGGATCTGACTCCTTTTGGACTAGATTAGGAAAGAAGGTTCCAGCTAACCACATTCACTGCAGCTGCACTACTTTCCTTAAGTACATAGAGGTATACAGTTAGCTAATTAAATGTTTAACATAGAATTTCTCACATGTATAACTGCATGAAATTTGATGACTATGTTAATGTAAATAATGGGCAAGCATAAGGAGTTGCTATATAATTTGAATTACAGAAACTAAATTTCAAGTTAGAAAACTGGGTCAGGGTAATTGGAGTAATGTCACCAGCTCTGAGGGTGGACACTGTTTTCATTTGCATGTTGAAGGTCTATGAATCTCCATGGCTGTCTGATGTTCTCCAGGTATGAACTTTTTGTGCAGCTTGTTTGTAACTTGCTTTGTATTTCTTCTGTGAATTATTATATGCTTTGCAGTAGAACTCTTCTATGATACTATGGACTATGATACTCTTCATATGATACTATGGACATCTTACGGAGATGAACAAAAGAATTCTTCAAACTTAGAAAGTGTGCACTGAGTACATGCTTTAATTTATGGGATGGCTTTTGAGTTCCAGAAGTAAGTGTGAAATGGCAGCAACTTTAAGAGAGAGAGAGGCCTTTGGTTCAGTGTTGTTGCTTCCTAACCCAGAGCCAGACTCTGCAAAATTGTTTATTGAAACAATCAAAAGGGCAATCCTCTCAGTTGTCTGAGGACTTAATCAGCAGAGCTGTGAGGCATTACAGTTCACTTTGGTGTCAGAGCACAGTTCAAAAAGTTGGAATAGCATGGTGGACTACTACCAGAGTTCCATTATGGCAAATATGGAACACAAAATGTTTGCTTAAATTATTTGTAATGCAAAGCAAAAACACAAGTATACTTGTAGATAATAGTAAGAATTTAAATATGGCTTCTTTATTCCATTGTCAGTACATCCAGGCATTTCTACCCCTGTACCTTTAAATATCTTCATTAAAATCTTGCAAAGGTAGTTTTATTAACTTAACATAGTGCAGATGTTTGCTAGCTGTGAGGAGTAAGTCACAGTGACTGGTAGTGTTATGTCAAAAATATTATTAAGAGGCATAGAACAAAGGGAGCAATTAATGAACAGTCTTCACTATGAACAAATGTCAGAGACTCCTCCAGGGCTAAGCTACTTCTGTGCCATATTCATTACTTGCTCTTTTGAGCAAAGCCGGTGTTGATGACTGGCTTTAATTAAGCATACCTGAGAAAATCCACAAAACCAGAAGTATTAGAATGAAAAATTTGCATTTAATTTAATAAATAAGGCTTTTTCCTTCTCAGGGGGGTTTTATGCTTCATGTAACTGTTTCTCGCTGACATTTCTGCCTAGCTATTGGGATTGTCTTTGTTGGAGATTTTGGCAGAAGATAGGTATTATTATTTGCTTCAGTATGCATGCCAAATATCATGCTCCCGTTTAAATCTCTAAGATTAAAAAATGTATTAATATCTGTCATAATGGAAGACAGCTCTCTGAACGGTTTCAATCTACCTGTTGAAGCGTGACAAGTAAGGGAAGAAGTGCATGTGAATAGAAATGTAGAAATCTTAAACTTGGAATGCTAAAGCTCATCCCAAACTTGTTGACCCTGTACCTTGGTTAAAAATATCTCCTTGCAAAAACTAGAAAGAGTCTCTGTGGTATAAAAGCCTTCATAAAATTTATTTGTCCATTGCACTCAGTGACTTGCAGGTCTAAAAAGAAACTTGATGAACAGTCATGTCAAACATTCATGTTGTTATGTGGAGTATAGTAACACACATATCACCATGTTTGTTACATTTTTATTCTATTTTGCCTCTTAGTAAGACAGGCAGGTGTGGTCAGTGTAGTATACACGCCTGGAAGAGTCTACCTAAGGAGGGAAAGGCTATTGCTGTATGATTTATTTTTTTTTTGTCCGTATTGAACATAAAGCTGCAATAGTATATGTAGAATACTGTCATTTGGTTTTTGATGAGAAAGTTGGGGGGAGGAGGGGAGACTAACACATACCACAGCTGAGATCTTCTAATTTACTGTTTTCAGGTATGTATTCTATTGTCTAAAGTAAATCAGAATGTGAATAAGAGTTTTGCGCAGGAGCTTTGTAGTAGTTTCCAGCTTTGAGCCAAGTGGTAACTGGAAACTTTAACAGCCTTACCATACCACTTTAGATAGTGGAGATGTGCCATTGGATGGACATGTCAGAACTCAGTAAAAATAGCATATCCTTTAGTGGGCATTCATCCAGAAATCTAAAATTAGCCCTGTATCCTGGCTATGATGCTGCAGGTGGTCACAAGCACCAAATGGTATTCAGCACCCTCTGTTATTCAAGCAGGACTTAACACATTTATTTTAAATGTGTTATGGTTTTATGCAAGGCTGACTTGCTGTTATTACTGTTGTTCTTTATGTGGCATCAAAATGTGCAATGTGTTTCATAGGCATTAAAACGAAGTGTTTGCGAGAGACATTTATCATGGTCATGTGTGAATGGGAGTCAGTGGCATGATTCCAGCTGACTTCAGCTGGGCGTATATGTAGATCCTGACTTATTTCTGATAATATATAAAAGCACAGAGCTGGCAGGATAGAGAGTGATATATTTTGCATTATACTATTTTACTTGTAGTGTTCCAATAGAATTTGGCCAAATAAGCTTGAGGGAAAATGCTCAGTGTAAAGCTTGAAGAAAACCAGAACTTGGGTATATTGGTTTGATTAATTTCTTGAATATTTATGCAAATTTCAATAGATTCTGATTAGTCATATGGGGAAGGTCTGTACTGACTTTTCACTCTTCTGCTTCTTTCTGGAAAAAGAGTGAGAGATAGACTTTTTAAGGAATATGAGCAGGGGATTTCTTTAAAACTTATTGGAATGACCTATAGAAATTAGATAGGATTTTCTTAGGACTTCTTTATTGAGTATAGATGTTAGTTCTTGGGTTTGAGTTTACAGAGGAGTAACGAGTGCATGTATTTCACTCTTAATATATATTGAGAAGACTCAGAGGGGATCTTATTAATGTTTACAAAATATCTGCAGGGTGGGTGTCAAGTAGAATGGGTCAGTCTCTTGTCAGTTGTGCCCTGTGATAGGATGAGAGGTGATGGTAGCAGGTGAAACACAGGAAGTTCCACCTCAATATGAAGAAAAACTTCTTCACTGTGAGGATGACAGAGCCTGGCATAGGCTGCTAAGAGAGGTTGTGGAGTCTCCTCTGGAGATTTTCAAGATCTGGCTGGAGCTGTTCCTGTGTGGCCTGCCCTGGGTGATCCTGCTCTGGCGGGGGAATTGGACTGGATGCTCTCCAGAGGTCCCTTCCAACCCCTGCCATTCTATATGTCTGTGTGTGGAAGAGAATGCAAGAGAAACAAAAGAACTATGTGTATATTTAAATATTCTCTTGGAAGGCAAACATCTAGGAAAAAGAAAATCATGTTTCCTTTATTTGTTATATTTTAATATATATAACATTTTTTA
>JAOEGS010014559.1:0-45911 GCA_025447755.1 Corythornis vintsioides
GGGAGGAAGTTCTTGATGAGGTTTGGGTTAGAGACCAATTGAGCAGACTGGTCATCTACAAATCTATGGGCCCTGATAGGATACACCCACGAGTGCTGAAGGAGATGGCAGAGGTTATTGCTAGACCACTCTCCATCATTTTTGAAAGGTCTTGGAGAACAGAAGTGCCTGAGGACTGGAGAAAGGCTAATGTTGTCCCAGTCTTTAAAAAGATTTTATCTTGTGTCAGGCATTCAACATAATTGTTGTCTCTAATAAAGTCATTGCTTTTCTGACAAAATATGTTGTAACAAATTTGTAAATGTTCAGGAAGAGCTATTCAGAAGAAACAAAAGTTCTCCATGCATTTGGGAATTGGATTGAGCATCTCTTTTATCTTTCCAAATTTTACTCCCGTGATTATGAGCAGGAAGGAACTAAAAAATGTGTCCTTCCTGTTTTACTGCAAACTATGGGTTGTGCTGTGGCAGAGACACCAGCCTGTCTCTTGTTAGTTGATTTTTGCAGTTGATGAGACTTAGGTTGATGCTGCAACACTCCCCATTTGGACACACTGCTACATTTGCTGTGTAGCATGAAAGATGTCACAGACTCATAATCCTTGAAAACTTCATCGCCATTCATAGTAAGCCTACCAGTCTGCTTAAGAAAAGGAATTATTTTTTTTTCCCCATTGATTGTTGTTGGATTCCTTACAGATAAAACTTGACTTGCCTGAGCACGGGACCCAAGTCTGAATTATGAATGAACATGAATGTGACTTGTGCATTGCTGTGCGTCTTGGTCACAAATTTAGAACTGTCCTTAATGCTCCTTTTTTTTTTTTTTTTAATCATTTTCACATCACAATATAGACATTTTTACTATCCAGTGGTGTTGAAGCTAATTTACCTCATAAAGGTTAATTATGAAATGTCTGGTTGCCTAACAGAGAGATACCATGCCCTGGAAACACAGTTATCTGAGAATACCAGTGGTTTTGAAAATTCTATAGTTCTTTGTTTTTTTTTTTTTCTGACAGTGAGTGGTGTTATGAGTTAATTCAAGCTGGTTGACCTTAAGACACTCTATCTGAGAACTGGCTCCTGATCCTCTGGTCTCCCCTGTTGCTCCCCTTGACCTCAGCATGCAAACCCATGGGGCTTGGAGCCACAATTTGGTTGCTGGTGCTTGAATCCTGTTGGACATACAGTCATGTGCACAGATGCATGCATTATGGATCCTTCCAGTTACTGTCATTAGCCTTGTGGCTGCTGGCCACTGGACTGCCTCATGCAGATGAATCTTTCAGGTAGCTGGTCCAGACCTATTGCCTTAAGATTAGGTAACTGTCAAACTCCAGGGCTTCTCTGGTGAGTGGGTTAGACCTTGTGGTCCTTCCACTAGGCATCCCAGACTCTTGTGGCTAGGTTAAGAGAGGTTCTTCTGGTAGCTCAGAAGCTCTGATCTCTGCAGAGCCTGGCCCAGCCTTACAGCCTGTCTGATATCTTTATTCCACTTGCAGGCTAGTCTGGTCTGATTCTTGCAAGAGATTATGTGCACCAATGTGCACACCCTCATTGCTTCGTGCACATGTCTCTCCAGTTTCTGGTACTGTAGGCTTGATTTGGGGCTGTCTCTTCATTTGCTGGCACTTTGGACTCTGTGTGTACAAGTGGACAGGGAATGGAGCCCCTTGTCACAACACACCCATGGCCAATTGTGCTTACTGGCAGCAACCTGTGTATGTACGGTTGGGCCTTCCTGGCATCTTGGTTTTTGCATTTTCATTCCTCCCCAGTCCACCTCGATCCCACAGAGAGCTCCACACCCCTTCCAGGCAGTAACCTCTGTAGATGGTCAGGTGGTCTGGAAACCCTCTTCTATTGTCTAATCTGGTGGATCTTCTGCATCGCCAATGGGCTGACTGTTCTCCTGCTGTGGGATATCATCTCCAGGCTGGGTGGAGTGCTCCATTTGCCTGGATTACCTTCACCTGACATTATTTTCTGCTTTCTATTTGTGGATACTGGCCTATAATCATATCACCTGTAATAGATCTGAGCAAAGTATCCCTCATTAATGCTGAAAGTGACTATTCCTGTCTGACTAGTAACATGGCTCAGGTAACAATGACTGTGCCTGTTTGATGAATGGATACAGTATGTCTCTCTAGATTTGTAAAGCAATTGTGGCATTTATTTCAAGTCTAAGCTTTCCTCAAGTATTATTTCAAGTATAAAAAAAATCTTCATAAGTGGCATTTAGAATGATCCTATCGTGAATAATAAAAATAAAATACTGTCCAGTTATTTCAGTCTTTTAATTCTTTGTGAAAGCTCTATGGAATATGTCAGTACATGGTCAGTTCAGAGAGGCATCTGTTGGCAGGAGAAAAGTTGTAGTCTAACATACAATCACATACATGTATCCTAGCAACATTTTTGTTTCAAACGAATTTATGGATCAAATCCAAGGCTAACAACCCTGTAATCATGCTAAAAGGGGGTATTAAAAAGGCCTAATATGTTAAGAGAAATGACTTAGGCATTAACTGAAGCTTTCCTCTTGCCTTGGAAGTCTGGATAGGATAGTAGCTTAAAGCAGCTAAGAAAACACAGCTCTTTACAGTTGGAAGAATCCCCTTTAAAAATAATTATATTCCAAAACAGATTGTTTGTGAGAGATAGTTTATTAATTTATCCTAAAAGTAATGACAGTTACTTCAAAAAGGTACATAGTGGAGACTGTAACGATTTTTCTTCAGATAAACACAAGGTCTTAATGTACCTTGAAGTTTTTAAGAAACTTGGAAAGCTGCAAAAAATTAATGCAAGAAAGAATCTGGCAGAGAGGACTTGTGGTTTTATGCTGTTTATTTTCTCCAGAGGAGTGCAGATATCCCAGTCAAAATCTACATTATCCTTTCCTGTACCTGGATATTTATTTGTGGAAACCATTCTAAACTCATGAGGTGGTATCACTTGACTAATTCTTGCAAACACGTGTATCTACAGGATGCAAGGATTTCCTCTGATCTGTACTGCTCCATCCCCTCAACACTTAATGAGGCTTTGTGAAACACTGCATTTATCAGGTCATTTTCCTCAAGTGTCGTAAAAAGAAGAAATTATATAGGTTGCCATTTTTTGTTGCTATGTTAAATCTGGTTCTTTGTAAAACCTTGGCCTTACAGATACCAGATAACCCTACCAAGATGATACTGATGCATTTCAAACTTGCAAAGCGAATTTCCAGTACAGTTCTGAGCTTAATATTATACTTTTTTCATCATCAAGCCTTTGTGTGGATTTTCTTCTTGCACATGCCTTTCATTTACAGGTATCAGCTTTCAAAGGGGGAAAAATTCTATTAGCATTGTGTCTCCAGGGCAGGATGAGGGAGCAGAGGAGGTCACTCATGAGTATACCCCTTGCTTTGCAATATTCTGCTTATTTAATGTTTTAAATTTTGATTTTTTTTTCTCTGTAGAACATTTGAAAACACAACTCGCTCTCTTTAATTTAGTGTTGCATAAAATGTAGTTGTTGACTAGTAAAACCTTTTTTAGTTGTTAGTGTAGCATGCCAGTAAATTGTTAGTATTGTCACTAGTATGGAAAAGGAAAACTTGGAAGATGTAGTGTTTATTTCTATATTGCATTAACCCTTTTTTACAAAACATGTTGTAAAACAAGTATTTGTTGGTGTTGGAAAACCCTGTTTTCTTTGTTAAAAAACAGCTTTACACCAAATAAGAGTCATGGATGAATAGGGGTTTTCTTTAGTCATTGTAACTTTGAAAATGTATTATTCTACTTGCTCCTCTGCTTGAAGTAGATAAAGGGATAGAAAATGTGAAGGTCTTTCCAGCAGTATTGCCATTCACTTTATTACCTGTGAGCTTGTACTAAGACAAGAACATTGAATGACCCTCAAAAATCCTAGCCCCTCTGTTTTTCTCACTCTGAAAATATATGGAAAGGCTAAAGGATGGAGATATTCTTCCTTTAAGTAATCTGCTTAATACCTCCTTGTTTGTATTATCCAAATTTCATTACATAGCCAGTCTTCTACCAGGTAATTAACAAAGTTATGTTTGAGATAGAAACGAATCAATTGAACGTTGCCATAAAATCAGTAACATTTATATAGGTTATTTTTGTCTTATCCTGTTAGGTGTAAGAGTTTGTCTGTATCTTTCTGGAATTCCTATTGGATGCTGCCCTCTGATGTTTGTGGAATGAACTGCTTTTGGGAAGCTGCTTTTAGGTAGGATCTATTATTAAATAGTACTTTTATTATTTGCTTGCAGACAGGTGTAGATGATAAATATTCTTGGCTATTTAGCAAGGCGAGAAAGCAAAATATTTTGATTGCTTCATATGCATTTAATCTGCTCCTATTATAGTTGCCTTTAGCTAGGATTCTGTTGTTTTTGAAATTTTAGACTTGAGTGTTTTTATAAAGAGTAGATTTTTTTCAGTTATGTTGCTTCATTAAATAGAGGCTTGCTAACATTGGTAAAAAGTCTACCTGAATATAATCTGAAAAGTTACTGATTAAGTAATTATTTTTGATAAGTAAAACTTGCTGCACAGTAATGCCCATTATGTAACTTGCAGTGAAAACTGGCACATACACTTAAACAAAAAAACTCAAACTTTGTAATTAAGTTACATGTTTTGTAGAATTTGAGGAGGGTACTTCATCCAAAGCACTGGAACTGCCATTTTAGAATATGCATTAAGATGCAGTATGTTAAAGGATAGTCTGTGTCTTTCAAGTTGCATCTTTAACAATAGGTTTAAATGTTTTGATGTGGTTGTTCAGATGCTTTAGGATGTCAGATTCTGGAAGAAGGTCGAAAAGAAATAGAAAAAGCTC
Organism: Corythornis vintsioides; assembly: GCA_025447755.1. Taxonomy (NCBI): domain Eukaryota; kingdom Metazoa; phylum Chordata; class Aves; order Coraciiformes; family Alcedinidae; genus Corythornis; species Corythornis vintsioides. The sequence goes on from JAOEGS010014559.1 coordinate 4,866, forward strand.
TAAGCTACTTGACAGTATGTTCTCTAACCCGCATAGGTCTCTTCAGTGTATAACTAAAGTTGTGAGTCAGTTTTTCTTATATATAAAAATCTACTGATCATCCTTTCATATGGTTCTCTTCCTCTTAGTCTGAAGCTTGAATATTTCTGAGGAAGCAAAGAAAAAAGGTTTAGCTTCACAAGACTCAATGTACTTTTGGAAATTACGATTGGTGGAAAGACTTCAGATCTGCCCCCCTGTTCCTCTCTGCTTGTGTGCTGTCAGTGCTTTTTAAGCTTATGAGTTGCCATGAAATTACTGAAAAAGATAGCTTAGATTGATTTTTAGTCTGTTAGTGAACTGTACCTGCAGTTTGGCACTGCTGAGTCTTTTTTTGCTGTCCTTGGTAGCCAGTCTGTCAGTCCACAGGGATTAATCTGACTTTCCCTTTGGCAGATTTACCTGTCTGAATGGACTCAATGAACTTTTTTTTTTTTTTTTTTTTTTTTTTTCCCTTAAGGGTTAGCCTTTGGGAACTTAGTTTTATGAGGTTTGGCACAGGAGGGGTAAAACAAATGCCAGTGCTGTTGTGGTGGAGGGTGAGGGGGCTTAGCCTGTGTGTAGCGGAGGGACAGGTTTGGATTATAAAATTTATTCATCCATCTGGACATCTGAGCTAGTGTAAGAGTTGTGTAGTAGTCAGAGAGGAGAGAGTCTCACTGCCTTTTGACCCCACTGATATGATGTCCATGAACTCTCCCCAGTATGGTGTAATGTGGAAATAAAATGTAAAACAGCAGAAAACTACCTCTCTGGATTTTCTGCAAGACTTAAGCAGGACCTTGGAATCAGAAGTAGAGAAATCCCATGCAGTTCCTTTGCACATTCCTTAAGCTGTAACTTGTATTATTATATTAATAATGCCATATGTGGCTGTCAAGACAAGTCTGTTGAAGTATTGCATTGATTGTGACATTGCCAGGTGAGTGCAGTTTTTTCATGGTGGACCCCTAATATTTGCAAAATTTCATGTTTGTACACTTTGAAACTGAAAGAAAAAAGTTGCTTAAATATATAAAGAGAATGTAATGTTCAGCTGAATAATTTCAGATTGAGTTTGATTCTTTTATCAATATATTACTATTAAATTAATCCCTATATGTTGTGCTGTTGAATTCCACAGTGAGATGCTTTAACTTTAGAGGGACCCCCTTGCCTTTTCCAAGATTGATTTATTTCTTGCTCAGCTTAATGAAAAAGTTCAGCTGGTTTCAGAAAAGTGGAGAAAAAGTTTGTGTAAGAGAAGAAGGGAAGATGACAGGAGGAGAAAGTGAGTTGCTCCCTCTTTGGATACCCGTGAGCAATTACAGTGGCTTGGCATCGGAACCCCTTGCCTAAGCCTGGTTTCCTTGCATGTCCTGGAAGAGCACAGAAGATAGTGGCAGTTCAGCTTCAGCTTTGGGAATGGGTTATAATTTTGTTTCTCAAACAAAATATGTGTATTGTACTAGGTGCCCTGAGAAGCTGGTGGGTTTAGACCTTTGATATTACCTTATGCTTCAGATGTGATACTTAGTAGTTATTCTTGTGGTAAGATTTTTAGAGGAATTAAATTAATTCCATGCAAGTTTATTAACAATAGCAAATGAAGTCTGGTATTCTTGTTTTCTGAGATTGTATGTGTAGGGCCCCTTCAAGATTCTTCATGAAGATAAAGCCTCTTGGGAGTTTTTTCTGTAAAGAGGCAAGCAACATTGTGGTTCTAAATCGGGTATCTTCTGAAATAGAAAGGGCAGAGGGTTCTGCTTGTAGTGTCTTATTCCAAATAATTTGATCCAGGGTTGACTAAGCCTTTGTGTTCTTTTTAAGTGCAGTTGTAATGAGGTGCAGAATAAAGCTGGACTCTGAAGAGACTGGGACAGGATTGTGAGAAAAGCCAAAGAGTTTCGTATCTGATAGAAATCTTAGGATAGTTAAATCCACTGACTGTAGATGTGCCAGCAGAATAATGGGAATTCCAATGAGTTTGCTTTCAACAGTAATCACAGGTCTGATCACTGAACTTTACTAACTTGAATCTTTTTATTTGGCCTGGTTTAATCTGTAAAAAGGTCTCTGTTTATCCAGATCATAAATCAGTTCTGAATGTAGATTCTCGTGTTCTATTCTTGCTCTTTTAATAATCTAACCAAATTAGCTTGTTCAGAGCAGAATATAGCTAGAATGTCTGTGCCTGTAATAGATTAATAGAATTTATTTAAATGTTAGAATATCTCCTTTCCCTTTACCAGTATAGTTTTTCAAACATTGGAAGGTAGTCCTTCAACTTCTGGATTTTGAAGATTTATACTTGAAAAAAAAAAAACCTAGCTTGTTTTTTCTCTGCTTTTAACTTGAAATTCCAGTTGGTGGGTTGTTTTTTTTCTGGGTATCAGAACCAAGTGGATTTATTGATCTGTGATAGAAAGAACTTGGCATACACATTTTTGAAACACAGCTTGCTACATTATTTCCTCTGAGTAGCTGAAAGTGTATGAAGCATGCAATGGCAACTAATGTTCTGTGGTTTTATGGACTCAGTGTAACAGAAATGTTAGAGACTATTCAGGAACCTGGAAACTTTAGGAGAGAGGTCTGTATAAAGACTTGAGTGTGACTCATGCTATAGTTTATTCAACATAATCTGAAATTGATGTGCTCTGAGCAGTTGATTCTAATAATAATAAGGGTCTCGTCTCTTTAATAAGTGTAATAGCTATTGCCTGTGCTATATGTGGGAAGGATTTTTTTGAGCTATTCTGCCCCCACATTTTTAATCAGTGTTCTGATTATCAACATTATCAAGACAAAATGTCTTGTGTTGTACTTCTGGTACAGAATATTTGTTAGCTATCACACTGATAGAGGAAGCATGAGATCACTTTTTTGTGAAGACTTTATAAAAAGTAATAAAATTACTGATAAGGATAATGCAGGCTCAGCTTTTAAATGATCCAGATGATGCATATCTTTTCTAGTATACCTTTCAAGGTGCTAAGTGTCATATAGTTGGTATGGCTCATTATTTCCTACTGAAACTTACTAAGACATTCTTGGGGGTCGTGGTCATTGCTCTGTCTACCTTACCTGCCTGATTTCAGTTGGATGTTGCTTCTGGGTGGGTTTTAACTTGTGTTGCCTATTATAAAAATACATTTCATTATTTTTGAGTACATTGAGGTCTTGGTGGTGTGGATATATTGAGATAAATTATGACAGCCCTGAAAAGTATGACTTCTCTATATAAGGTAGCTCATTGAAGGATGGGACCTTGGACTTTTCATAGTAAAAGTTTAAATGACTTCTCTATTGTAACTTCAAGCTTAATCTATTAATTGATTTTTTTTGCACATCATATGCACTGGTATCATTAGCATATTTTTACAAAATAAACTCTTTTAATCAGTACTATAAAGTAAAAATGAGAATTTTCACTGCTTTTAAATCTAGATAGTTTCTGTAATTACCTTGATCCTTCTTCTAGTAAATGTGGAAATGATTTATCAGTTGCTTTTAATTAGTGTAGGCTTTGCTGCTTTCTCACTGCCTATTTGCTTTTCTTTTTCTGGTGACTAAAGGCTGCTGGGTTAGGATCCTTACTGATTAATTGATTTAGATCAAGAACAAAGCATTAAAAGAAAAAAGGATACGATAAGTAAGTTATCTGTATTGTATTTACATATCTGCCATTTGTTTATCTCAGTCACATCGTGGTGCCAGCTTTGAAATAATACAAGTTGATTATATGAAAAAATGAAAACATTTATCCCATATATTCTAATGACTATAATTTGCCTTTTTCATGCTAATTGTCAAAAATCTTTTATGGGTTAAATATTTGCATTGATAACATGGCTAGCTTTTTATAGTGAAGAAGCAGGTACGTTTGGAATAGGTTTCTGTTTGTTCTTTTAGTAGGTGTAAACAACTTTAACACATCTGAGCCCGCCAAACTAGTCCATTTGGTTATAATATCAGGAAAAGTTAGTTTAATGATGCTGTGGAAGGACAGAGAGACTTGATTAAGCAGCCTTGTACAGGAACGTGAATATTGCATGCCTCTTGTGTGATACAGACCATATGGAGAAAAGATCAAAGAAAAAGGCTGCAGCTTTATTGGAACCAGTGTAGGAAAACTTGGTTTGATATAATTTTTAAAATGTTTTTTGTAGCCTATGAAATTCTTACATCCTGTAATACCATTACGTAATAGGATGGTGTTGGTACATAAAGAACTAGTAGTGTAAGTTAGGATGACAGCAGTTTTCTCAGAAAATGACAAATATTTTTACATTGTTCAAAACTCATGTAAAAATGGTAACCCCCAGGGGGCCACTGCAACATTTGAAAGGACAACTGAGGTCAGTTAATTGCTTCAGTTATTCATACCAGTCTGTGCTCTCAGTACCTGGATGTTAATCTTCCCTTCCTTGGCTTCCCCAGACATGTTAAGGGAAGAGGAGAGGGCAGTTTGTCAGTCAAGGTGGGCAGGAAGCTCTCTGTTGATCCCTAGAGATGTGCTTAAGAGTACCTCAGTGAATGGGAATCTAGTGCACAAAGGTTGTAACACAGAATTAAGGGTGACTGGTTTCTTTGTGGCTTTCTGTAATAACAGTGCCACTAGCTTATGGCTTTAAAAAAGAAAAATAAAATTGCTTTTGATCACACCTACAACTCTGAACAATGCTCAGGTCCCATTAGATGCTGTAACACTGCAGCTGCTCTGGAGCTCTGTGTGCATGCAGTAGAAGCTGTTGCACTGTGACCTCAGTAAAGCAGGCTAAAACTGGGACAGGTTTAATGATCACAGATTAGGATTCCTTATGTCTGTCTAGATGTTCCTGAGGATTTGGTCACCTGTGCTCTTAATGTGTGAGGTAAAAGTAAGAATAGAGAATCCTACCTTAAACATATGTGGGAGACCCCCTGTTTCAGCATCTTGTGCTGTCTGGAGGGCAGAGCTATGATTTTTGTGCAGCTGGTGAGTATTTCAGCCATAATATCATGTGGGTTTGGGGTTTTTTCAAGATGTTCAGCTGGGAAGCAGTGAAGGTTCTTGAAGAGTACAACCCATCGAAACATACCTCTGTAGCTACCTACTAAATTATTACTTCATCATTTTAGTTTGCCTAGAAATGTTAATTTAATATACAGTGTGACATGCTATATATCTTTAAACAGAAGGCAGTGTCTTGACAGACAGGCTGTGGAAGATCTTGTAGCAGATTCATTGAGCATGTCCAGCTATGTTCCCCTGTGAGAGGTTATTAATCCCACAGCAGAATTAATCAGTACAGAATGAAGGTTTACACTTCAAGACAGAAATACTTCAGGGCAAGGTATGCTGCTGATGAACAGTGTGAAGTGGATTTTTTAAAAATTATTTTCTAAACTCATGGGATATATGTGTGGTGCTCTGTCAGGTGTTCAATTTTTTTTTACTATCTCTACCACTCAAATATAATTAGTATTCTCAGACAAATGAAGTTTTTTTATTTGTCCCTAAACACTCAAATCCTGTTGTGGCTTCCTGCTCAATATCTTCTAGTGGATTTCAGGTGCATTCTTTGCTTTTCTTTTGTAATTACCAGAGGTTTTTTTTTTCCCTGCAGGTGGTGAGTCTTGTACATTATTGGAGACATTTTCTTTAGAAATGAGTTGTCAAATTTTCCTTGTTTTCTTTAGAAATGAGAGTTGTCAAGTTTTCATTGTTAGCCTTTCCAAAAGTCTTCCTAAAATACAGTTTGTATTTCACTGTATTGTTGCTTCTTCCAACTAAAACATCAGGCTACTAGTAATTAGAAGTAACAATATGAATTTGTATTTTTGTGATTTCCACATTGCTTCTGAACATTGTTTTGAAAGCATTTCCTCACTTCTGAAAGTGTCTTAACACTTTCAGAACCTCAATTTGAGGTTCAGTAAGGGTATTGCTCTGATAGCAGAGCTCAGATATTCTGATAACAAACTTGCTCAGGCAAGTTAGAGTTCTTGTAAAATACTTTTTATTTTGCTCATGTCCAACTCAGCTACTGAAATGCTAAATAAATAAATAAATAAAATATTTGCATTGCTGAAAAATCTCATGTCATTAAGTTGTAGTCATTAGGTCATACCAGACCCGGGGCTGTTTAAATGAACAAGGTTGTTCTTTCTGTTTTGTGGTGAGGTAGTTGCATGACTTCAGTGGAGAGAAGATGGGAAAAACTGTTACAGAGGCTGGAAAATGCAGGAGTAAGTAGGGAAGGGAGCAGTTGAGGGCAGGTAATTTCAAAAGCAATTAGAGAAAGGACCAAAGTTATGTAGACAAATATTGAAGAAGAGAGTGAGACAAGCCATGGCATCCATTTTTGGTTCTGTGGGTGGGCACATTAATATTAAAGGTGAGACTGCAGAGCTCAAGCTGATAAACTGCTGGACAACTTAACTTTATGCTGTTTTCTTGTGGGAGAAGCAGGAAAGTGATGAAAGATGCTGGCAGTAGAGGACCAGCACAAGAGGTAAGTATTGTCCATGGATGAAGATAGGGCAGTGATTTCCCTCTGGCAGTGATGAGAAATGTGTATGTAGGGAGAGGAGCAGCGCTGAGGCCCAATTATTGAAAAGGAGCCTGTGATTCTTTTTGTGGAGAAAAAAAATAAAAGGTTGCTGTGATCAGTAAAGAAAAAGAAAAGAACAGTGGTCTGTATGCAGAGAAGTAAAATGTAGCTAGCTTGCAATGTCTCTTTATAGAGTGGAGCAAGAACTACAGTTCTGGAGTGTTGTAACTTCTGCTGTAGTACGTTTCTGAGACAATATGTCTCACTCCCGTCTTAATGGGTAGTCACAGAGGGCATGATGGCCTGTTCTCAAGAGTGGCTTCTTGTTTCACCTGCTTCAGGGATAAAGCTTTGTGTTGTGGATTTGCCAATCTGGGTCCAGCTGTTCCTCGTATTGTGCAAGCTGAAATTCAGTTGTTACTAGGGTTGGGGTTTTTTTCCTTATCAAAAAACATATTTTTAAGCACAGATTAAAAAAAAAAACCCTCATGAAGTCAAACTCATGGATCATAGATTATGTGAACAACGTGGCTCTAAGGCATTAGAGGATCAGTCTGGGTTTTGTTATGTGGCCTGAAGTATTCTTTTATTCACTGTACCACTAGATGTAGAAATAATAAAATGCAGTCTTTGAATCCCAGTGCATTTTAGAGTAGCTTTGGCATAATTTTTTCATACCTTGTTCATGGAAAGCCATGTGATACATGTGGTTCAGGAACCTGGCTTTCAGCAATGCCATTTCTGTAGGTTGTGCCCTTATTAATCACATGACTTTGCAGTATCACTGTAGGCTCTCATGACTTCAGGGCTTAATTATTGTAATTCCCTTTTCAGTAGATTAGTGATGAGGCTAATCTGTTGCTTGCAGCTTGTTCAAACTGCAGCAGTCTACTTATTTCTGGGTTTCAGCTACCCTCATCACATTCAGCTTGCTTTGTGCTTTTTACATTAGCTACTTACTATGTAGTGTAACATTTAAATTAGTTTTATGTATAGAGATCTGAATGGGCATGCCTCAGTTACATTTAAAGATTCTATTTTAGAGATATATATATATATCCTGTTACCTTGAATTAATTTGTCAGGTTTTGCTGCAAGACTTATAAAAGGATTAGGTTTGTGAATTAAATAATCTATTAAATAATAAATCTGTGGATTAAATAATCTAATATTGACATTGTGTATAGGTGTCTATGTCAAATAGGTCATTAAAATTGAAAGAGCTTAGGGAATGATGCAGGTGACTGGCCATTAAGTTGCTGAGAAGTAAATAGCTGGTGTTGAGAAGCAGTTGGGTATCCTAGGTATCTCCTTAGGACTAATAGCTGCAACATGATCTTTCAGACAGCCAGTCCTTTTGGAATGGCTCCTAGAGGTCAGGTGGGATAATTCTAGAGCTTATTAAATGGCACTATATATGTTAAAAAATTGAATCAAGCTGTAGGTATTCACTCTGAAATAAGATTAATTACTGTCTACGCTCCATATCCTGCTCACTACATCTCCTTTGGCTTTAATGAGACTTCAGACACAGTCTCAAGATCTGCAGCTTTGTTTAGGTGTCCTGTTCTGGATTTGAATCTTACTTACAAGATCTTTCATCCATGTAATTTTTAATAATGACTTGAGTCTGACTGAATGTTCTAATTGAAAATGTAGTCATCTAAAGTCCATGGGAGGCTGGATTTTTTTGAGTTCAAGGGCAATAAACTCTTCCAAAACTCAGAATGCTTTTTAAATGTGGCCATTATGTATGTCATTAAACTTAGCAGCAGTTCTACAGGGTTATCTTTCCTTATATTTTGCTTCATGGAACTCAAAATAAAGTATGTTGCTCTTCAGTGCCTTAAAGAAAAAAAGGCATATTTGTATCGTCTCTTTTCTCAATTTAAAGGAAAACTTGTAAGCTTATAATTTAGTTGCATAAACTGGGTGGAGATTGTGCTAAGAAACACATCTGTTAATTTCTGGTTTGAAGTGCCTCTTTCTTTGGCAAGTTTCTAAGAATGGGTGATATGTTTGCCAAACATTTCTCTACCATTGCTAGTTTCAGAAAGCCTTTTCTAACTTTAGATTTTTTGTGTGTGTGTCCGCATCACATGATATTAAATTTGCAATTTAAACCTTCAGATACTCTTAGTTCTATTAATCCCCTCTCCTCCCATAGTCTGTGTAAATAGCTCAAGCACAGAATATTGTTTTGAAGATTGAAGATTTGAGTTGGTTTGTGTTTAAAACTTTTGGAAGTTTTCCTTGCTATATAAATATATTAATTCCAGGTGAATGTGGTTTTAGGTTTAGTATGCTCATTGTGTTTGCCACCAACTCAGTGGTATTTCCTTTTTTTTATTAAATGAGTAAGTGTACCCTGTATAATACATATCAGGCAGTTCTCACTATTGTCTTCAGGAAGAAAGAACTTCCCAAATCCCCATACCTTGCAGTGGTTTAGCCCCAAGGACATGTGCAGTGCATGTGGTCAGTATATCTGAGAGCTTTTCCAGAGCCACTGGGAGAACCAGGACATCTCATAAGGCTATTTGAGCTGTTAGTTTCATCCAAGTTTTATTCCTGTGGGATGGAAGGAAAGGAGGAAGCTTTTGCATTTTGCCAGTGCTGAAGAGAAGTCCTGAAGCATGGGTTTGACAAAAAGATTTACTGGAGCAGGAAATGCACAAAACACATCACTCAAAAATGTTCTTGTCAGAACTTCTTACAAGTAGGAGTTATCTCACTTTTGTTACTGAGTTTAACTGCTGTACTTATGATTCTCTCTGAACTCTGTACTGAGTTCAGAGAGAAAGGAGAAAATATGCTCATCCACAGACTTTTTTTTTTTATTTCTTTTAAAATACCTTTGACAGAATTTCTTGCTTGTAATGGATAGTAAGATTACTAAGAAAATGGATGTTTGATTAATTTGTGTATAGCTCTTGCATACCTTGTTTTTCCCTCATAGTCTGGGGTGTTGGGAGTGAATATGAGAATAGTTCAGGTTAAAGATTACATATGAGGTGTAATGCTGTAGTTTGTGTGTTCTGTTAGAGTTATCCTTTGCTGATTTAAGTATGATAAAAAGTATTTTGTTAAATTACATGCTTCAGTAAATAGTAGCACTTTTCTTTAAGCTTGTGACAGAAATAACGTCAAGTGAAAAAATATTTTTGTATCAGATATGATTATATGAAAACACATCCTTCTGAGAAAATGCATCTAGCAGTGGTTGCCTGTGGTGAAAGACTGGAGGAGACTGTTACTATGTTGAGATCAGCCATTATTTTCAGCATCAAACCTCTTCAGTTTCATATTTTTGCAGAGGACCAATTGCATGAGAGTTTCAAAGCCATAGTAAGTACCCAAGTAATTTATTTTATCAACTTCTAGTACAATTTGAGTATTACATGGCAATTTCTCTGCTCCTTGGGTAGTAGTAGTAGTTGTTCAATAGAATGCAGAACTGTAGGGGTCTAATAAAGAAGTTAATATGCTAGTCTTTTGTAATGTTGGATTTTTTTTTTCCTGTGGAATAACTCCATTTGTCTATATCAAACCTTTTCTTAGGGACAGACCAAAAGTTCCTGATCTGTCACCTTGAATCTATTAAATATAATCCTAATGTTCTGAATACAAACCAGTTATCTAGTGTGAGCTTATTTATAGTAGGCTTTACAAGAGAAAGTAGACATCTGTCCTTTTCCCCCCCACGTGCTTACAGTATGTCAGCCTTACATTGTCCAGTCTTTAAAAATGGTAGATATGTCTATGTCTAATTTTAGTAATTCAGTTAAGTAGCATTATGACTGGAATAGCAGTGTTACAAGCCAACTGGTATATAGCTGTGAAGAGTTTTACTATTTTTGTCCTTAACATGTCATACTATGACATTAGTATGTTATACATATGAATACGTATACACTACTGTCGTGAACAGTAACTGTGGCATAGCATTGAGTAAGATGCTTCTAAGCTGAAAAAGACTTTGTTATTTCTCTTATGGAAACTTAACACGGGAAAAAGTTTTAATTGATTTATTTATTTATAAATACTAAACTATTTTACTTGCTCTTTTGTATATGATCTGATATGATGTCTTTTCTTCATAGTGACCTGCAGGTGCCACTTTTTATTCAAGTATTTTGAATAGTTGACAGATTCTTTTAGTTCAGAAAGTGTTTCTTTTACAAAGAGGTGTTGTAATTGTGTTCAGTTCTCAATCTGAGTGAGGGATTGATTTCTTTTTTTTCTAACAGAATTGAACTGTAGTAATTTTTGTGATCTATTCTTTTCAAATAGCTTGATGACTTCCCCTATGAAGGAAAAGTTAATTACACATTATATCCAATAACATTTCCAACTGAGAGTGCAGCAGAATGGAAGAAATTGTTTAAACCGTGTGCTTCACAAAGGCTATTCTTGCCAGTAAGTTTTTCTGGAACAGGACAATACAGAAGCCTGTTTATGAAACATCAAGCTGTCCTTGTTAATCTAATTTCTGCTTCATTTTAAAAACTACTACTACTCTTGAAAGTTATGACATCCTAACAAACCCTCTGAATTTAACCATTTGTGGCACTAAGGAATAAAAGGCTTTGCCTTACTTACTGCATTATGGCACAGTATCCTCAAAGAGAGGTACAGGTCATGTCCTCTCTGAGGTAACAGGGATTTCTCACCCTTCATCTCCTCATTTAGTTGGAAAATTTCCTGCATGGCTGTCTGAGAAGTGGTAAGAGAAAATGAAACGGGAAATGGGCTACTATTGCTGGTGTGTTTTATGTAGCCTTCATCTAAGACAGTTCAGATATCATACTTCAGGCTATATGAATTATAGCAGTGGCAGCTATCTCCCAAATACTTCTGGGACTCCCTTACACCTCTTGTTTGATTAGATGCATAGGAAAGCAAAGGAACAGGAGGAAGATGGGAGCTCCTGTTATGATACTGTTGCATCTGGCTTGCAGTCTACTCCTGAGAAGCCCCAGGATATAAAATTTAGAATAAGTGCCTTTGCACTACTATTCTGTAGAAAACTTCTTTTTCACTCTAAAGAATGTTTCCAAAATGGGAGAAGAGTGAATGATGAGAAATTTATTGACTGCAAAGTGTCAGTCTACAGTCATATTTGCAGATGGCAAAAATGTATTGAACTTTATTGTGTAAAATAAGCAACTTCTGTTTTATGAAAAGGTCAACAAAACTTTAAAAGTTTGGTTTAAAATTTCTTTCCCTCACAGTTAATCCTAAAAAATGTGGATTCACTCCTGTATGTTGATACTGACATCCTGTTTTTGAGACCCGTTGATGATCTTTGGTCTTTTCTGGGAAAGTTCAACTCCACACAAATTGCTGCAATGGCACCAGAACATGAAGAGCCTCGTATTGGGTGGTATAATCGTTTTGCTAGACACCCCTATTATGGAGTAACTGGTATAAATTCTGGAGTCATGTTAATGAATATGACACGTATCAGAAGAAAGTATTTCAAGGTATGTGTGTTACCTTAATTGAATTTTCTGTGGTTTTACTTCTTTTAATTCTAAACCCTTTTCAAATTCATGTGATACAGTATTATGTAAAATATTTTTCTTGAAATTGTAATAATGCTATAAAAATACACTGTGTTTAAATGGTATTTAACTTTTTAACTGTTTTTAAATGTAAAGTTTTTTGTAAGACTTGGAATTCCTGAATTTCAAGTGTGCTTGTGTTTTGTTTTTTTCTTATTTCTGAGAGAAGCAGTGACTTCACACATTCTGCTTTAAATTACATTTGTCAATATATAAAAAAAAATACATTCTGGTATTTTTTCTTCCTTTGATGTAGAGATTCCAGAAAACAGTTAATATATACTGTGAACTAACTAGAAAAATGTGTGTAGTAATATGACCAGGAGGTGGTGCTAAAACCTTTTACTAAGTTACTTAACAGTACAGTTTCCAAATTTGAATCTTTTACATTGTAACCAGGTGATTATCACCTGAAGTATCTTTTGATTTACTTTAAAGTCATAGTTATTTGTAGAGAAATAAGTTCCTAATGGAAGAACTTGCTGAAGCAGTGCATGCAGCAGCAGAAATGGTTATTGCTTCACAGATGAGAAGTTTTTTTCTTACATAGTTGAAGCACAAGTACAAAAGCAGAACTGTGGGATTATACTAGAGGAAAAATGAGTCTAAGAGAAGTCTGAATGGGGGAAAATAATAATGCAGGCAAATAATAATAATGCAATCAAAAACTATTGGAAGGTTCCTCCTTAAGAGAGGGACAATATAAGCTTCCACAAGATATTCCTATTTCTACCCCATTTCTAATTTGATTTAATTTTTATCTTAACGTTCTTGCTGTGTATTTTTCTTATGGAAGTACAGAGAATTTAAGAAAAATGGATAATGGATTGTCTCAGTTATAGTAGAAAGTTACAACAGCTATAGTATATAGCTGTAGTTTCCCCAAGAAGAAAAACTTGTCTGTATATATCATCTATGGAATCTTGCACTGTTTACATTTTTTTCCAGATTATGGCATCTGCAGAATTGAAAATCTTGAATAGTATAACAAGAAATATGCAGGACTGAAAAACATCTTTTTTAACAGAGTGCAAAGCTTCACATGGCAAATCACATGATTCAAAGCTCTTTTTGATGGCTTTGGTTAATAAAAAGGGAAAGAAAAAAAAAAAAAGGCTATGAATCCATTCCCCTGCTCCACTTCAGTTGTTTTAAATGTTAGAAATACAGTGTTTTCTACAGTAGTCATCGTTATTTGGCATCTTTCCAAACTTGGACTTCCCCCATCTGTATCTGATGCATATATACTTTTGGCCCTTGGTTTCACATGCCTTCTTAACTCTATACTTGTCCTGAAATGCTTGAGTGTTCACTGTGGCAATTCCTCAAACATTTGAGACAAGCAGTGCACATGGAAAAGAAAGTGTTCTTTCATTTTGTTTGATAGCAAGAAGTAAAAAATAATTAAACAAGATGGTGTGTTCTGTATACCTGTTTTTTTTTTGAGGAGGTTGATTTTTTTTTTTTTTGGGTGAGTTTTTTTTGTTGTGTGCAGATTTTACCATATTTTCTGAGAATGAACTTCTTGCATAAATGTCATATTTTTCCTTCCTTTGTGATACCTTTTTCTGCCCTGATTTAATCATGCATATGTCTTTCCTGGAGTCTTAGTCTGTTTGTGTTTGTGCTTCTTGCTCAAGATAACGTTTGGATATATGGTGTTTGACATATATGGATTTTCTGGTTCAGCTGAAGCATTTTGGAATGTCATCTTTGGATACTCTTGATTTAAAGCCTCGCCCCACTATCTTTCAGGTTCTTGTATAACATATGCTGAGCAACTATCTGAGTGCCCAGGTATTTTGCCTCTGTACATTTCTGGCAAGTGTAATGTTGTTATTTGTTCAAGGTTTGAATTTGTGGAGGTGGACACTTCCTCCAGTGTGACTGGCTTGCTGAGACTGTATTAGACCTTATTGCCAGTGACCAACATATTTATCAGTTGAGACATTTTGACTTTGGAAGGCTGAGAACTGTTTTTAATGGGAGACTACCTCATGATTTCTAACCAGTGCTACTGAGTTAGTCTTTCCATCTGTTGGACACACTGGAGAAGTGTCCTATAGTAACAGGCCTGTAGCAGCATGCTCAGCCCAGTCAGAATAGTTGGAGGATGTCTAATAGGAGACATGCATTGCTGGATTACCTGAATTTAGGAATGATAGTGTTTAAATATTTTAATATTATAGCTAGATAGTGGAGCCTGGGTAATGACTAATCAGGGAATGAGTTCGTTATACAATGTTAATTCCTGAGATCTTTTCTTGGAGAGCACTTATCAGGGGAACCATTTAGTTTATGCTTCTGTTGTACCTAGAGTACCACAAGCTTGTGAAGCAGGACCCTAAGATGCACTTGTGCCTGACAGCAAAGGAATTAATGATCTCAAGCCTTTAGAAGGGAGTTAAACCCAACTCAGGGGTAGGGACTATCCTAATACACTTTACTAGCAACACTGATAATGCTTTTGGACCTTACAGATACTGTCCCATGTCACATTCCATTAGCTAGTCCAATCAAGTAGAGTTAGAACAAGAAATAGCTTCACTGTCTTATAGGAAGGTCCAAATTTGTTTTTATTCATTCAGGAAACCCAGTAAATTCCTCAAGGAGTATGTAAGTTTTGGGGATGTTTTTAACTTCAAAAAGCTGTCGGTAGACCTCTTTGTATGACTGTCTAGTGTCTAGAGCACTTGTTTAAACAGTAGAAGTTTTGGATTGGGATATTCCTCCAATACAATGGGTTTAAAACTGTAGGTTCTTTGTCTATTGTAGTTTGCTCAGGCCAGAATTACAGGCTGAGTTGTTTGAGGCCTTCAAGCATCTATCTTTTGTTGTCACATTGATATGTAATAGCTGGGAGGAGCCAGAAGGTGAATAAATGAAAAGGAGAACCATAGACCTTATCCAATGGTTATAGTACTCATGTGGGTAGCAGAAAACCTGTAGTTCCACATATTGCTCCAGGATTAAGTCTTCTTTTATCACTTACTTAATCAGGCCTTTATCTTGACTGTCAGGTCAAGACTCTCAGGACTGTCAGGTCTGTTCATTTCAGACAAGCATCTTCACTACCTGGCTGTCTGTGGTGCCTAATGGAAGTTGTCACTCCTGCTCCAAACCATCTTATTTGTCTTGTGTGGTTTGAGAATCTCTGTGTATGTAGACAGTACAAATATATGCACTGTATATATGCACATATGTTCACATATCTGTATACATATATACAGAGACATGCATACAGATATGTTACTGAATATAGTATAGTCATTAAAGAGGACATAACTGGACATAAGACTAGAATCAATAATGAAGCTTCTGATGGTTAGTGCCTGCCTGTTGTCTTTGGGAAGCAACAATTAGAAAATGGGAATGTAAAATGTGAAAGAATATTTAGGAGGTGGAAGAGATAATAGTAGGTAACTTCTCTATATTTGTAAAAATATAGATGAAGATACTTTTAAGCTGGGTACCACAGATAATGGTGTTTTAACAAAACATCCTAGTCCACTGAAGCTTTGTGTATAAGGAACAAAGACTTCTACCAAATTTAAGAAACTTAGCTGTTGTAGTGCCTGACATTGGCAGTCATGGAAAGGAATGAGCTCTTAGTAAATTAAACAAACCCTAAACAAAGTAACTCCAGGTATTGTGTGCAAAAGAGAGGTTCATGGGTATGCTGTAGACAAAAAAGGGGCAAAGGTCAGAGTTTCCATGACCTAAGCCACTATACCCTTTTTGTTTAATTTTTACCATTCAGTATTGCTTAAGGCAAGAAATTCCAAGAAATATGGTGAGCCTCACAAAAGCTAATTGCTTCTAAAAGGAAAGTTCCCATCTCTTACTAGCTGCTTTTCTCTACTTTTCTTATTTACATTTTCCTAGCCTCTCGTGTTTTTTGGTCCTTTCTATTAAATTAAATTTAGTGATGGTAGAAAATCAAGTCCTTCTGTTTGGTTAGTGAAGTAAATCTGCTCACAAAAAACTATAGTTAATGCAAGAACAGGTTCATGTAACCAGGAGGAGGCCTTGCTCTCCTTTGGCATTGAGGAAATTTAAATCGGTTGACTGTTTGGGGGATTGTGGTTTTGGGAACTTGGTTAAAAGCTGCTGTTTGTTTAGATACTGCTGTATCATTTAAGTATTTTTCATCAACTTTTTATTTTCTTAGTAGAAAGAAGAGAAAGGTAATACTTGGTTGCTACAGGCTAAATGTGACAGCTCTTATAAGTCTGACTTCAGCCTTGGCCCCACAGAAGTCTTGTGGGACAAAAATCAGTAGTGGCCAAACTAATTAAAGCACAGCATTTAAAAACAAAAGCCAAGTATGTAGGAGAATATATTATGGTCCTTATTTATATTTTATTCTTACACATTTTCTTCCACTCAAAAAACTCTAGAATTTTTAGGGTTCGTAAGAGCCTGTCTCTATCAGCTTAATGACCTTACAGAAATGCCCACTACCATGTAGGGTGCTTTTTTTTCCCCTTAAACATCTTTAGCCTTCTTTGCAACATTGTTGAATATTGGAGAGGAGTCTCCTATTCTGGAAATCTTTAATAAAGACACAGAGAGGTTTTTTTTTGTACACTGAGTAACTTTTGGAAAGCAATTCTATTGTCAGTTTTCATTTAACTTGAGCATTATACTTCTTGCCCTGTTGGACCTCACTACAAGTTACAGTAGAATGTTAAAGAAGGAGGTTGTATTACTACTCTCATAGTTTCTCTTGCTCTGTGATTTGTACACCGGTTTAATGATAAATCAGTGTTAATAAATGAAGATCTATTTCCTCCTTATGCAAAGGTTATGGAATATTACAGGCTATGGAATATTACAGTTTCTAATTTAATATGGTAGTGTCATTTGTCAAGTAGTATTGCTTCTGGACATCTGGCAGTGTGATGTTTGCTGTTATCTGCTTTGCATCTCCTTGCGATATATTCTGGATTTCACTGCTATTTAAACTATGAGTTAAATAAAAATTATATTAAATAATGACTTGAACAATTTAAAGTAATATTTCTATGGGTTGCACTAAAACTTTACTACTGTATAGTAGTAAAGTCTGTTATAATTATCATGGTATCAGTGAACTTATTTAATTGTGCTTTTAATTCTTACATCAAGTTGAAATTTAAACTTTAGGTCAGTATTCTATGGATAACAGAGTTCAGGCTAGGAAGCAATCTTTACACATGGATTCAGTTTGAGTGATTTGCTTTTTGGGTGGTTTTAGTTTGGTGTTAAGCCTGTGTTTTCCTTTTGTTTAATCACATTGCACAGAGCCTAATGATAATTCTTGCTAGAGAACAATTCTCTTGTGCATTTCTGATGCCTACTCTCATCAAATACTTGCAAGCAATCACAGTCATAAATTTTTTAGGACAGAAGGGACTGTAATATTCCATTTGGCTTCATATATAATATAAGCTATAGATCTTTTTTATATTAATTCTTGTCTGAAATATGATAGTATTTCTTTTTCTGTTTGGTGGTGGTTTTTTGTTTGTTGTTTTTTTTTTTTTTAATTCTGAAAAACCTTCAAATCTGGCTGAAATAATTTGAGGAAAGATTAAAAACTGGACTGCTAATTTTTCCACTTTCTAGTTTGTCAGTGAAAGGCTCAAAGAAGAAAGTCTTTGGTACTATAATTCTAAATCTGAATATTTTCTTCTAGTCATCTTTTCTGTTTCTTAACATAGTGTTGCTGTATAAAGATCCGAAACTGTGCTGGTTTTTGGTTGTGGGTTTTTTTGTTCATTTGTTTTTTGTTGTTTTTGTATGTGTGTGTGAGTGTTGAGGGGGGTGTTGTTTGGTTTGGTTTGGCTTTTTCCCAGTTTGGTTAAAAAGAATCAAGAGTACAGTTTTGTATTTGTTTGGGAATTTTTTTCTCTTTGGGACTTAATGTTGTTCTATCCACACTCTCTCAGCTGAAGTGAGCATCCTTGGTTCTTTTCTGTTCTAATAGAGGTTAAACATAGTGTAAAGGTAAGAAATTACCTTTAGAACATGTAACCTGCTATGCTGCAGATGGTAACTCCTTTGATAACATGGAGTTCAGTGTAGACCAGCTTTCTCCAAGTAGCACTTTCTCAGCCAAAAATCTTAGAAGAATTCCCTTTGAAGTGATTTAGCTAAATCAATAATTTGGAAATTAAGGAACAGCAGTTGGTTTAGAGCCTTACTGCTTAGTGAAAGGTTATGCCTTTGCTGTGGAAGTTCAAGTTCAGTAACTAAAAACATTAGTTCAATCAATGAAAATTCTTTTTAAAACCTTTGAAGGATTTCCATTATTTTGGGCACTGTTTTTAGTTGATATGTCTTCACTGTATTGTTATAATACAGTGAAGAAATATCTAATAATTCTATATTGACCTGGTTTTAATTTTTGAATTTAACTTTTAAAACCTGTGTATATATTATCAGCCTCTAATAGAGAAATTGCAAGAAGGGTGGATATTTAAATAGTGCCTATCTACCTGCATGCATCACTTAAATGCAGTTTTTGTGTTAGATCCTACTGTGGTATAAAGGAAATCTTTGTTTAAGATGTTTGATGGAAATCTTGAAGACAAAAATGGAATGTGGTAGTTAAACAGAAGTAGTATATGCATGTAATTTTCCTTATAAGATGATAATTGAAAAATAAGGCATATTGGAAATGTCTGTAACTATTTTCCTTAATGTGCTTTTTTGGTTTAAAGGAATAAAACATCTATCCTTTTGTGACTTCTATCTTTAAAAGGCAAATTACTTTGATTTTATAGAGCTTTTCCTTCTTTATCAGTATAATTGTCCCAAATGTGTGTTGTTTTGTTTAATAGAATGATATGACACCAGTCCGGTTACAATGGGGAGAAATTCTTATGCCACTGCTGAAGAAGTACAAGTTGAACATTACATGGGGTGATCAGGACCTATTGAACATTATGTTTTTTCACAATCCAGGTAAATCCACATTGATTCTAAATCTAATATGACAAAGTTGATCTTTTCCATAATGTTAAAAAAACCCCAGGAGAATACTCTCTTAGCAGACATTTCAGTGAAGATATTGAAGAGATTTTTCACTTCCTTTGGTTTCTGAAAGTGTTTACTTAGCAAGACAGCCTTGGAGGTTGCTGAAGTGTAATTAGCTGTTAGTTTTCAAAACAACTGTGCAGAAATTTACAAAGCAGCCTTAAGTAAAAAGAGAAGATTCATGTATTTCCTGAAATTATTTTGATACTTAACCCAGAGTTCTCATTTTTCTGCACAGAAAGTCTTTATGTCTTTCCTTGCCAATGGAATTATCGGCCTGACCACTGTATATATGGAAGTAATTGTAAGGAAGCTGAAGAAGATGGTATATTTATTCTTCATGGAAACAGAGGTGTTTACCATGATGATAAACAACCAACTTTTAGAGCTGTCTATGAAGCAATAAAACATGTGAGTATTTTCAGCATTATTCTTGCCTAAAGTTATTTTTAAATGTACTTTTATCTACAATGTTGCATGTATTTTGTTGGTTTTATTAATACTCGCCTTGATTGCAACAAAGTAATTTTTTTCTCTTTTGAGTGATGCCAAAAGTTTCACCAGTGTTTCATTTTCTGCAGATAGAATTCCAGCGTATTCCTTTTGTGATGAGCATCATAGTAGTAGTAGACTATGTCTATAGTAGGATTCTAAAACATTGCCTGCAGCTGTCAATGTCTGTTTAAAAAGCTTTATTCCCATTCCTTTAATAAACACATATAATAAACTGTTTGCATGAGCATTTGGTAATCAACAGAAACTTCATTTTTCTGGAGATTTTAAAACACAAAAAAAAGTCCTCCTTCACAAAGTTTGTGTGTATTTGATGCAACATTTTAGGATGTAATTGTAGCTAGATTTGCACTGATTTTTTTTTTTTTTTAAATACTGTGTTTTCACCTTTTCTGGAGATTCAATGTATTAATGTCACTGTTCCTTTAAATATTAAGCACAGTGACTTCTTTTCATTCTGCAAATAAGTAATCTAATAAACTATTTATCACTACCTCAGTATACTCACTGAAGAGCTGTAAAATTTAGCACTGATGCACATTTTAATATGGCAGGCTATTGTGTGTGTATAACCTTCAAAAACCAATAGTATATTTTAATGGTGCTTTATTACATGTTGTCATATGGATATAAAAATGAAGAAAAGTACTTTTGGGGGTCTGAGAACACATTGCAGGGAAAGTGAATGTGTTTCCATAAAAATACGATTTGTATCCTTTGAGCATTGTCAAAAACAGGAAAAAAAATATTTGTTTTTATTTATGATCCCATTTGGTTTATTAATATGTCAGAGAAAGTATGTAAAACACTGCTGATTCTGTGGTAATAAGATGAACATAACAATGATACTTTGAAATGCTATTTCAGCTTATAATTTGTTTATAAAAAATATTGCTCTGTTGCATTAATGACTTTATTTCATGTCTGTTAAACATACTATGTGCTTGACCATTGTTCAATTTAGTGAAACTTTAGTAGTGCCCCTTCTCATACTGTTGTTTCATTATAATTTGATAAGAATTACATTCCTTAAAAGTTTTGTCATTCAATAAATTTACTGTTCAACAAATGACCAGAAATCATTTTAGATCTCTAGATTTTTAAGTTAATAAGTTAATTTAAAATTTCCTCCTTGTCTGGATATGGTAATTTGCTTAAGCTTTTGAGGCTTTGGTTTTGGTTTGTTTTCTTGTGTTTTGGTTTGTTTCTTTTGGTTGGTTGGGTTTTTAAAAATCTTGCTTGTTAGGTTTATTGAAAGCATTAGAGAATATTTCTGTAATTTAGAGGTGTTTTAAAATATTTAATCGAGAAACTCTCTCAATTTTTGAAAACATAAAGGTACCTTTGAACATCACGCTTGCTTTGTATAGGTTTATTAAAATTCTTTAATAACACTGAATAATGACACACATCCATATTTACCTTAAGTCTTCTTTTCTTAACCTCTTACAGTACTCATTTGAAGGTGACCTGGTTCGTTCCCTGTTACAGCCCCTAGAACTGGAATTACAGAAAACTGTGCATACGTACTGTGGAAGAGTCTACAAAGTGTTCATAAAGCAGCTCACAAAAAGCATAAGAGACTTGTATGCCAGAAGATCAAAGGGAAGGTGATTTTTACTCCTAAGCTGTTAAATCAAGAGACTGAATTAACATACTATTCAAAAGATGCAAAAACTCTAATATGGCTTGAATCGTCTCTTAATGTGCCCAGATGTGGTTTACTAGCATACATAAAAATGAAGAAAATGCTCATGTAATGAAGAACAGGAACTTTTTTCTGCAAAGGTGACTTTTTGCTCTTTTGAAGTTTAATCACTGATAATGATTATCATGGATCTGATAATATGGGAGTTACTGGATGGTCAGTAGTTTTAGTCTCTGTAATTCAGTTATCTAATGATCAAGTGAACAAGGAAGAAATGAAGATGGCTCTAATTGGAAGTGTACCTCATATATTGTCTGAAATTCTGTTGAACTGTGAATGTAGCAATAACTGAGTCAGCAGCACTAACCTCACTTTAAAGGTGCGAGCCTTTAGGTAAACAAAGTTGTTTACAAGTGCAGAAAATACTCTGTTTTTGAAGAAATGTGATAAAATAATTGACAATCTCTATGTGCCTTTATACATTCATCTCTTACATGTTGAAGTACTGTTTTGACAATCTTATCTCTCTTGTTTTAGATGTAAACTTGCACGGTATAAATAGGATTTTCTGAAGAAATGACTGACCAGTATGGGATACTAGTTTTCTTTTGTCGGTAGATACAGAGACTTTTTAATGTTCAGCATTTCTGTCAACATCATTTAGTCATATTGTCAAAAAAGTAGAGCACAGTTGAGGTTTTTTTGCAATAATTCAGTTTGAAGTTGTCTGTTTTACAATATTGTTTAAAAGTACATGATTTTTCAGCTTTACAGGGCATTTTGGAAGTAAAAAAAAAAACCAACAAAACCAAACAAAACCAACAGTTGAAAATCTTTCACTGTTGTATTTAATTACTAAGAATTATTGCTGATGAATATTAGAGGGTATTTAGTACCTAAAAGTGAAGAGCTGTAATAAGAGTTCTGATGCTTCATCAGACCGTATATTAGATTTGTTTCTTAGAGAATTTTTTAATAACTGTATTTTTTTAATAACATGGCTTTAAAATAGTTTTGTGGCAGACCCTCGGCTACATCGTTGCATGACATTATTGTCAATAGGGTAATAGTGATTTCAACAGGTAAGGATTTAGGATTTTTTTTAGTTATCTTAGTGGAAAACAAGTTCTGTTTATGTAATGCAACCTTTTTTCAGAGGAAAACATGAAGAAAAAGTATGAGTTCTAATGTAACAGTAAAGTATTATTTAAACTTGCGTGGTATGTAATGTATTTGTAAAGTACATGTGAACTTGGATAACCTGAGATGAAGTCTTCATAAAGTGAGTTTATGGATTCCAGAAAAAATCCTGTGTCTTCAACATGGACGATCTATTCACTGATTTGCACCTTCATCCCAACCCTGGTTTAGAAACTTAATTTTTGTGGCTGTTTGCTCTGACTCCCAGATCCACATGAGCTGGACGAATGCTTTAGCAATAAAAACCACGGTGCGCCCTAAGCAGAGTTTATACTCTGCTCCTAATTTCCCTGCTGGTTCAGGGTCCAATTTCTGAGATGGAAATTAGGAAGGAGTCTGCCTCTCATGTAGTTACAGTCTCTTTTCTTTGCTGTGTCACCTTTTGGAGGCTGAATATCTAGAAACCTGTGTGAAGGTGAATACTGATTTGGCTGATTTTACAATATGCAATGCATTATTTTTTTACATAAATACTGTTTTTTATATCGATTTGTCTTCAGCTTTTTTTCTTACTTATTCTGTGTGTTTGTATTTAGAAATTCTTTGAGCCTGTTTTTTTGTGTTTGTCTGTGTAGAAACTTTGTTTTGAAATATTTTTATTTTGCATTTGAAGATATTGATTAAAACCCAATGAGCCGTTTTAGAGAACAAAAAAAAGTAATGTGAAGATTAACAGCAGCCTTTCCACTTAAATTCCAGGTTTTGTGAGGGTTTATAACAGAAAGAGTTAATATTGAAGATTATAACTGTTTGTTCGTGCTTATTTTGAGATGTTTATTTAGCATATTACAAATAGCAGACTATATTGTCTTATGCCAGAATTTTTTATTTTTTATTAATATAAAATTAAGCTGCTCACTTGAACTATCCATTAATGTAGCACTCATGGACAATTTAGAAAACATAAAACTTACTAAATGCCTAGTAGCTTCTATTAATTAACTTCCCAGCCTATTTGTCTGTTTTGAATAAATTTTTAATTCTGTAATACCTATGTCTTAAATTTGGAAAGATCCTTAAAAAAAAATCTGACTTACAAAGAATACATTTGGAGACAGAAGACTGGAAGATCAGGTCGTGTGATAGAAACCAGTAATACTCTTAATCAATACCTGATTTGTGAGGTTATATGCATATAAATGTAGAAACTTACATCTAACCTGTGAATATTTTTGTCTAGTTTTAGAAACATTGCTTTTTCTGCTGACATAATAAGAAATCAACAAAATAAGACCTGACAAATTGTAGAACTTTAGCAATCCCTTTTTTACTGCTTTATTTATTATAAAATTATTTAATGCTAGTAGAAATGTATAGTTGTGTAAACATCAGGAAATGTATGTTTAGGTGGAATTAAGATAAATTGTTCTTGATTTGTCTCTCATGTGATGACACCATTATTTTGATTCTCTTCAAAGGGATCACAGTCTCATGGCACAGAGAACTATTTGCAGATGTATTGTCTTATTTGTATGAAATTCTCTCTTTGTAGGTAGTATGAAAGGCCAATTGTCCCTTAAGGCCAAAGCATCCCTTATGTACAGTACTTATACCTGTGCCTGATAATAAGGCTGTATAAGCCTTATGAAAATGTATTTCCATTTATTTGTAGTTATGCCAAAATTCTGACTGAAGGTGATGCCAGTCAAATTTTGTTTTGTTTTTGATAAGGTTTTGAATTAAAATTAGAAAAGTTAAGAAGATAGGTTTAGAAAAAAAAAAATATTTTTCCTTATTCTGATTTTTAAATTGATTTAAAAACAATATGGAGTTGCGTTTTGCTGGTTTTCACATAAATTTGGTCAAGCTATTTGCCATTCTGGCAAAATATTTGGAAGACTGAATTGTCAAAGTTTTTAATTTGTACCAGATTTCTGTCCATTCTAGATATACTTGAGCCACTTAGGCTTTCCACATTACCATCTGTGTACTTCCCATAACAGGATGACTGAGAAACCAGTCTTCCTTTTTTTCCCTGCTCTTCCCAGCTTATACTTCCCATCTAGACAGCATGAAAAGGAAATCACTGCAGCATAGTGGGTCTAACCTTGCTTTGGAAGGTATAAGACATGTAAGAGACAAAGCTGATGATGTAAAAAATTATATGTGCATTAATGGGCTGTCTTAATTTGAGTGAAAATAAGAATGAAATACTGATGCTTATTTACTCACAGTTATGAATGTGATGGTATTTGTCAGGAATTAAATGAGGTGGAACTGAGGGGTAAAAATCAGTCTTCTACTTTTTTAACTTACCTGTAGGAAAACATTAGACTTACAGGTTCTCCTACTTGCTTTATAAAGGTATTTCCAAATGCATGAACATATCTAGAATTTCTGTTTCCTAGAAGTCTTAAGTTCTTTTTCATTGTGTAGTTTCTTTCAAAATCAAGCAGGTTTAACAATATCCCTTTACTGATTTAAAAAAAAAAAATTGACCTGATTTAGTGGTATACTCTGTAATTTAAATGAATGTGTAGGATATTTGTGTCTTATTTTAGATGTTATCTATTTTGAATAGTGGGGTTTTAGGGTTTGTTTTTGTTTGTTTTTAATCGTTCTCTTCTGTGGTATCTAATGTGATTACCATAATTATCATAGCTTCCCTGCCCACTTAAATTTGGAGCAGTCCCAGTAGTTTTGTGTATTAAAATAAGTTTTAGAGTATTCTAATGGAAGAATCTGACTTTAGTAACAAGAAGTGGGTTCTTTTGTGTCAGACAATAGAATCATGAAGTCATCACCATGGATCTTGGAACAGATCTTAGATGTGTCTTGTGTGGCTGTTGCTGTCAATCTGAGCACTTCTGTGCACAGAGACACACAGAAGTGATGTCACAACTTTTATTGTTCAAAAGTAACTTTAAGTATTTTTTTGTTGTATTTATGATCTCTTTGGATATCTTCTGTTAAGTTTCTTTTTTGGCACTTCAGTTCTGTCCAGATGAATTTATTTATATATTTGTGAAGAATAACTTAAAATTCCTACACAGTTTTCAACAAATCACAGCCAGGTACACAGCAAATAACATTTTAACAAATTAAGCACTAGTGTATACAATTTATGCTCCCTTAGCAAAAAGAAAAATATTGTTTGATCCAAGGTTAGCTCTACAGAGGACCACTTACAACTTGTTTTCAGTATTTAACTACCAAATCTTAAATAATGCAGAATAATTTTATACAGAAATGCAGATTGCCTCACAGTTGCTTTGTAGTCCTAGTAGACTACTAGAAACTATTACTCAGGTTTAAAAACAGAAGATGTTTGCCAATGTAATAGTGAATTTTCTACTTCAGGAAGTGAGGAGAAAATATCATTTTAAAGCAGTTCTCAAAATCTCTCTCTTGTAACTACTTAGTAGCTCTATATAAGAACAGCTTGTCCTCCAAAGCTGTTATGAAGTTTATGATTTGTGGCTCTCCAGTGCTTTTTTAAGACTTTTGGGGGCCTATTAAAATTTTAAGTTTCTTGAAGGAATATTAACTAATGAGAATTTTTTGCGTTGATGTTCAGTTGTCTATTGTTTTGCTATTGCTTTATGCACAGCTGCATTCAATTCTTTAGACAGTCCTCATTTAAACTTATGAATGTGCATCTCTCTATATATTTGTTAGCAAATTTCTATGAGGCTTGTTTTTTCTCCCTTCCCTCTTTTCCCTGTGCTGCTTTTAAAAGATAATTGCTAAGCTCTTCTTTCATTCCAATGCTTATAAAATTTATGGGAGATAGTATTACAGGCCTCTTTGTAGAGACTTGTAATTAAAGGAGGAGACCTGTAGTCCTACTGTGGTTGGATTTTTTTTTTTCAGGTTGCCATTTGAGGATATTTGGGTAGGATAATACAGGCTGGGAGACAAGGTGCTGGAAAGCAGCTCTGCAGAAAAGGACTTGGGGGTGTTGGTGGATGAGAAGCTGGACATGAGCCAGCAGTGTGCAATTGCAGCCAAGAATGCCAATTGTGTCCTGGGCTGCATCAGGAGAAGTGTGGCCAGCAGATCGAGAGGTGATTCTGCCCCTCTACTGTGTTGTGGTGAGACCTCACCTGGAGTATTGCATCCAGTTCTGGAGCCCTCAACACAGAAAAGACATGAACCTGATGGAGCGGGTCCAGAGGAGGGCAACAAAGATGATCAGGGGGCTGAAACACCTCTCCTACAAGAACAGGCTGAAGGAGCTGAGGTTGTTCAGCCTGGAGAAGAGAAGGCTGTGGGGAGACCTTAGAGCACCTTCCAGTACCTGAAGGGAGCAAAGAAAAAAAAAAAAAGGGAATTTACTTTATTTAATGTGCCCTTGAAAGCAAACAGAATTTTGCTAGTGAAGGAAAAGGGCTGTGAAGTTTCTTTGCTAATGACTTGGAGTCATAGAGTGCAAACGTGGAACTTAACCTGTGGCTTCCTCACTGCCTGGAGAAGTGTTGCTAGATTGCACTGTCTTTCATTTCCTCACATATTTCTATCATTGAACCCTGATTTCTAAAAATATTTCCTAAGGGACTTTTCTGTTTTATCTAGTTCATATGAAATTATCAAACCAACTGAGATGAACAAATCATTTGAATAGCCTAATGTATTTTCCACTACCTTCATATTCTGGGGGGTTGCTTTCTCTCTTATTCTGACTTTGGGTCAGTTAATATCATATCCATATTCTCAGAATTATAATCTGGGTACAAGAAGTTCATTTTTTAAATTTATGTTTTATGAATCTTAATGTTCTGCCAGTCATTTGTGTAAACATTTTACTAGGGCAATTCACAGTAAATCAGTCTATAATATTCATTTGAATTGCTTTGAAATATAAAAGTAGATGTAGAATCTATCCTAAACTACAAATCTTTGTGGTGGAATTAATGAGTACTTAGGACATGGATGTTTTTTCTTTTTTAGTCTTCCAATAAAATGAAAGCAATATAATCCGTTTTAACTCTTGATGTAAAATGAGGAAATTAAATTTAATTAAAGATGATGTTTTAGCCTTATAATGGTAACCTACTATGTATCACTGAGCATCTGGTGGCTAGGAGACACTCCACTTGCCTGTTGAATATCATGAAACTTCATAAGTATGATGTTATGTACTCTTTGACTAGTCACTAGTACTCTTAATTTGTAACTTTAAAAAAATCTGATAGTTTTATTTTACATCTTTATGTCATGGTTAGTGTTTTCTAGATGAATAACTGTTGTAGACTATACCCCAAAAATAAACCCGACTTTTGCTTCCTAGGGTGTGTTGTATACTTTTGATTTGGTATTTTTTGCTATTCTAGTGGGTAAACTTAATGTATTGGGAGTTTACAGCCTGTCATGGGCACTCATCTCTCCTGGTTTTTCTTCCTGGATTCCCTGCTTCCTCTGCTACCCCTCCAGTCTCTTGCTGTCTGTCTCTTCCAGGAGTTGGGTGTCACTCCATCTGTTCTTCTCGTGATGTTGTTTCTGGATCTCAGTAGCTGGTACACCCTTTAGCCAAAACTGCTTCTGCCACCAGACAGAAGCATGTGTTTTCAGAACTGGGCTGTTATACTGTGATAAGCTAGCTATCATTTCAAGCCAAAAGGGTATCCTGGAAGTGTGTGCGCTGCTTTCTCCACAGTGCTAATGGATAAGCACAGGGCTGGGCACCTAAGCATGTCCTTGACCCTAAGATAGGCCCTAAGCACTGCCATCTATTTCTTGGCTGTAGCTTGGGAAATAAACTCAGTTCTGCTTTCTTTTTTTTTTTTGTGTAGACTGTTACAAAATTTTTATCTTTTTATTTTTCTGCAGCAATAAAGGCTTTTTACTAGAGGCATGCTTTCAGGAAGAAACCTTGGCCAATGAAGCTGTTAAAATTAAACTGGTCATCTGAACCATTCTGCTTGCCTGAGGCAGACAGGTAACAGCATGAACAAATGACAAGTGCCAGGGCAGCTGGTGTGCAGTGAAGGGCTTGGTCTCTGCCCTGTTCCTTTAAATGCTGGACAATCAGAATCATAGAATGCTTTGGAATGGTCATTTAAAGGTTATCTAGTAAACCCCCCTGCAGTGAGTATGGGCATCTTCAACTAGGTCATGTTGCTCAGAATCCCATCCAACCTGACCAAGAATGTTTCCGTGGATGGGGCTTCTACCACCATTTTGGGCAGCTTGTTCTGCTGTTTCACCATGCTTATTGTAAAAAAATTTATTCCTTACATCAAGTCTAAATGTACCCTTTTTTAGTTTAAACCATCAGCCCTTGCCCTGTAGCAACAGGCCCTACTAAAAATTTTGTCCCCATCTTTCTTACAGGCCCACTTTAAGTATTGAAAGGCTGCAGTAAGGTCTCCCTTGAGCCTTGCTTTCTTCAGGCTGAACAGCCTCAACTCTCTCAGCCCTTCCTTATAGGAGTGATATTCCCGCCCTCTGATCATTTTTGTGGCCCTCCTCTAGGCCCAGCCCAACAATCTCTGTGGGAAGAGCAATCATCAGTTAACTCTTCTTCAAGAGTTAACAAAGACAGAAAATAGACTTAAGACTTCAAAAAGCCCAAAGTTTTAGAGGGATTACAGACTGCAATAAGTGCACAGTATGTATAATTTTCTAGCTGAAAAAATAACAGCTGCAATTAGCCCATTGAAACATGCAGAGTTTTGAGAAGTACCTTCTTCACTGGCCCATAAAAACAATTAATAAAACTGAGCAAAAAATAAGTAAAAATAAGATCAATATCAATATTTTACAGTAATCCTGTTTGCCTACCTTAATCTTTCTTTGGCCAGAAGGATAGGGTTTAAGTAATGAAAATTGATTTAGCTTGAAAAATAAAGCACTAGCAGTTTGCAATTGTAAGAAAAATGTAACATCTAGAAAATTTGCTTTATTTTTCATGTGTGAGACCTCAAGCAGTCTCTAAATTGATTGTAAGTGGCTTTGTCAATATGCATTTCTTAAATAGTACATTGAAAAAAAATTTTTGTATTTTTGTACAAAAAATACTTTTATGTTCACAGAATAACAGAACATTAGGGATTGGAAAAGACCTCTGAAGATTGAGTCCACCCCCCCTGCCAGAGCAGGACAAAACAAGCAGACCATGCAGAAATGCATCTAGACATGTCTTGAAAGTCTCCAGAGGAGGAGACTCCACAACCTCTCTGGGGAGTCTGTTCCAGGCTCTGTAACCCTTACAGTAAAGAAGTTCCTCCTCATGTTGAGGTGGAACTTCTTGTACTCAAGCTTGAATCCACTGCCCCCTGTCCTGTAACAATGCATGAGTGGAAAAAGGTTGTCCCTGCCCTCTTGATGCCCAGGCCTCATGTATTTATTTATAGACATTAATTAGATCCCCTCTCAGCCTTTTCCTCTCCAGATTAAAAAGCCCCAGGGCTCTCAGCCTTTCCTCATAAGGCAGGTGTTCCAGTCCCTTCATCATCCTCGTAGCTCTCCGTTGGACTGTCTCAAGAAGATCTCTGTCTCTCTTGAACAGGGGAGCCCTGAACTGGACACAATACTCCAGATGAGGTCTCACTAGGACAGAGTAGAGCAGGAGGAAAACCTCCATGGTTCTTAGGGACATATTCTTCTTAATGCACCCCAGGATACCATTGGCCTTTTTGGCCACAAGAGTACATTGTTGTCCCATGGATAGTTTGCTGTCTGACAGGACTCCATGGTCCTTTTCCACTGAGCAATTCTCTAGCAGTATTTTTATTATTTTTCAAGTCTTAATGTTGAATTAATAACTTGTTATAAAGTACTATTTTTGCAAAAAAATGTTGAGAACACATTCTATAGCATAAGTCTAATAACTGTCATCGAGAAAAATTCAATATGCAGTTTTAAAGAAATAGATTATACGGTGCATTGGGCTACTGACACTCTTCATTTTCATCTAAATTCTGGCTCTGATGATACATACATATTTGTTTGGTATCAGCAAAGCAAGTGTCTATTTACCCTAAACAACATTGGAAAGTGAAGCTCAGATGGGTCTGTTGTGATACACACGGTGACACACTCATAGGTGTTAGAGGAGACAACCATGTTTCTTAAACAGAACCATTTAGCAGTTCTGTGCCTGCCTGAAAGCACTAGCTCACTGCTTCAAAATACTATAGAAACACAAATGACATCTAATACACATTCTGTAATAAGAAAGATAAATACAGGCCTTCTGACCTTTTCTGGAAAACCTCAAAAATCTTTCCCTGGTTTTACTGCTGAAAGCAAAAGTTTCAGCTCTTGAAGTCCATGAGGGATTTTGCTGTTGCTATTGATTTAATATCAAAGTGCTTAGATACTGTAGCAATGGATGGCAGCATAAAGCACCAATAAATCAATTAATAGTTTAGCCCTGGAGTATATGTTAGTACATCTAGTTTCATCTGTCATATATCACAAGCCATTACATTTCTCCCTGTTCTCTCTATACTAAACCCAATAATTTGACTAAAGCTTGTCTTGTGTCCAGCTAAATCACACCTTTCAGAAAAAATGTCCAGTCCTGCTTTGAAGGCATGAAGAGGGAAATGCTTCTTTTGGCAATTGTCATGGTTCATTTTTCTTCTTGGTATGGGTGTGTGCCTTGTGTCTCATTTGAATTTTTCTGGCATTAGCTTCAATCCATTATTTCTTCTTATGCCTCTCTCCTCTAGGATACAAAACTCCCTAATATCCTGCAGTTTCTCCTTGTGGAGGTACATAGATGTTAAAATAAAACAAATTCTCAGTTTCCTTTTGGATAAACCAATCAAATTGAGCTCATGAACTCTCCTGCACTAAATGTGTAATTTATTTTTTCTTAAAAACATAGAATGGTTTGGGTTGAAAGAGACCGTAAAGTTTATCCAGTTCCAACCCCTCTGCCATGGGCAGGGACACCTCCCACTAGACCAGGTTGCTCAGAGCCTCATCCAACTTGGTCTTGAACACATCCAGTGATGGAGCACCCACAACTTCCCTAGGCAACCTGTTCCAGTGACTCCCCATCCTCACAGTAAAGAATTCCTTAGATTTAATCTAAAAGTACCTCTTTCAGTTTAAAACCATTACCCCTTGTTCTATCAGTACAGTTGCTGTTAAAGAATCCCTCCCCATCTTTCATATAACTTTTCCCTTTAAGTGCTGGAAGGCTGCAGTTAGGTCTCCCTGGAGTCTTCTCTAGGCTAAACAACCCCATATCCTTATCACTGTTGACCATCTTGCCAGGCAGTCACCTGCAAACTTAATAAGCCATGATTTTGTATTTACTTCCAAATTACCAATTAAAGCTTTTACTAATGTTTTGTCCTTTATACCACCACTGGAAACAAATCTGTGGTAAGACTTCTCTCTCAAAGCTTATTTGTTGAGAGTGGCCAGATAATCTTGCAAGGTTTTGGTGTTTCTGATTTTTCACTTTAATGGAAAAAAAAAAAAAAAATCAGGAATAAGTATTGGATTTGGCAACCTTTATTTTCCTGGAATCCACATTGATTACTTCTGATTAAAGTCTTTTTTTTTTTTTTTAATGCCCTTCCAGTTAATTGTGTTGCAACTTTTTATAATGATTTTTATGTAGGAATAGTTTCATGGTAGTCTGACTACAAGTATTTTTGTATTTTGAATAATATTGAAATTATTTAGGTTATCTTCTGGAATTTTATGGGAAAGCTAATATTTATTGAATCTGTAACAGAAACATTCTACAAGTAATTAATTCTTTCCTACTGTAAATTGTCTTAAGTGTGCCTTTTTTGAAATTACTGTACCTGATCAATGTGTGTTTAATTTCCTTCTGGTTTGCTAATGGACAAAAAAGTATTTCAATATCCTAATGTGATGCAAAATATTTTATTTCTCAGTGCAGAAGACTTAATGAAATGCTTTTGCATTATCAACAACATTATCGTTATTAGTGAAACCAGTTTTATTTCTTTTGTTCTAAAGTTATTCAAGAAATTACAGCATAGTAATTCATAGTCTTTCATTTTGTCAGCTGCAAGGTTTTGGTCTTCTTGGGTTTGTTTTCTTTGTTTTGTTGTGGGTTTTCTGTTGTTGCTTTTGGTTTTTTTGTCTTGTTTCGTTTTGTGTTTTTTTTCCTTTCCCAGATGTAATATTTCTCAGCTTTGCAGTATGAATATTATGGTAATTCCTACATAATTTAGTAATCTCTAATTCTTACCTTATGTTGTTTTTATCTTGATGAAACTTCACTTGTCATCATCTTCTTTGTTACACTTGTGGCAGGTGCAGCCTCCCCAGCCAGAATAAAACGGTGTGCTAGAGTGTATGCCTGCATGGGGATAGCTTTATATCACTTTCTCTATAAGCTGGGAGGTTAAAGTCTTTTGCTTATCTTTGAGACCTCTTAGATGCTTTCCTGATTCCAGAATGAGGCTGTCTGACACAAGCCTCCTCCCTCAGTCCGTCAACCTGATGACGTTACAGCTCTGTATCCTAATTACCCTGTGTGCCCACCACATTCTCTTACCTCTGCCTTCTTTTATACAGTCTCCACAATTTCTACCTTTCATAGCAATCTCTAAGGTCTTGTCTCTGAAACTCAAGCATCTCCATGTTTTGGAAAGATTACAGGACAGTCCAGGTAATTAGAGTGGGTTTGTTCATTATGAGTGAGAAATGCCTGGGTGAATACCAAGACAGACACTTTTTGTTGCCCATAGATAAAATGTCATCTAAGTTTCAGGCTTAGTCTTCGGACAAGGATCTGTTGTCCCCAGAGAAACCTTCACCGTGCCTAGTTAGGATATATGAAAAATCTAAAAAATTGGACCTTTACATTAGCTTAGTAGAAGTTATTTTGGCAGTCATTTTTGTCTTTATGCGTGCTTGCAGAAACAGGTCTGGTTTTCTTCTGTGGTAGATTTGCTTAAAGGCATCAGCTCTTGCCTCTCAAAATCCTGTACCGCTGTGAAATTTGTCCTTATCCTGACCTATGAGCCTGTTGTTTCGTTTTCTCTCCCCTCTCTTGTTGAGGTGGGGCAGTGATATTATATGGGATCTTTGGTGGCTATCGAAGATCAACCCACCACACTATGTTATAGGATAACACAAGGTTTAGTCACGGTAGTCATCCCTCACTATTTCCAGTCCCGAGCTTTATAAGGAGATCATGGAAGTAGTTTATGGCTGGATTAAATGTTTTTCTTTCAGTACTGTCAGGTGGTTTGTTTTCCCCAGGGCCAATTCCAGTGAGCATAGAGCTGTGTGCCAGCACCCAGTGCCTGCCCCAGCAGAGCTGCTGCCTGCTGGCAGTAACCTGCTGCATGGCCACACATCCCTGTGCAGCTCTGCACACCCAACACGGCACCCCCATTATGTGCAGGACAACCCAGCAGCATCACCCAGCCACATGGCTGTGCTGGTGCAAGGCAGGGTACCAGCAACAGCCTTGGATTTAGGGGCTTGGTGTGGAACCCCAGCAAATCACAGTTGTGGGTACTGAGGGTCCCCAGCTCCTAGTGACTTTGAGAGGAGGCAGGCAGTGATGCCCACCAGACTGGACCCTATGGTCCTGTTTGGTTCATTATATGCTTGAAGACATGCTTATGGGATCTCACATCACAACAGTTTTATTCCATGCTGTTCCTTTTTCACCTGGAGATTACAAGAAAACATTGAAGTTCTGTTATTTTACTTTTTTTTCTCTGGCAGATGTAGGATTTATATCTTATCACAAAAACAGTTGCAGGTAATGTTTATTTGGATCTCTTTCTATTGGTCTGTGGTGTCAAACTGGTTTGCTTGGTAACAGCTTCTGCATTGGTATCTTGCTGCTCTGAATAGCAGGGTTTATTTGCTTTGTGTTTTTCAATAATGAAGTAGCCAAAAGTCACCTTTAGTACTTTCCTTAAAAGTAACTAATCTTTTGATACCCTACAGCTCTAAATCAATGGTTTAAAATCAATATTTTCTAGATAAAGTTATTGTTTATCTTCACCGTGCACTCTGCAGACTGAAAATCAATGGGGTATATTTGTGAATTGTACAGAATGTGGGAGATAGACAAAGAATGTGGGATAGGCAAGGAAGCACCCAAAATCCAGGAGGAAGCAGTTAATGTCCTGCTATGGCACCTAGGCATTCACCAGTCCATAGGGTTGAATGGGATCCACTTGAGTATTGAGGGAGTTGACAGAGGAGCTTGCCATGCCTCTCTCCATCATTTATCAACAGTCTTGGCTAACAGGGGAGGTGCCAGGTGACTGGAGGCTCCCCAGTGTGACACCCATCTACAAGAAGGGCTGGAAGGAGGATCCAAGGAACTACAGGCCTGTCAGACTGACCTCGGTGCCTGTAAAAAATTATGGAGAGGGTCATCTTGAGTGAGGTCACATGGCAAGTGCAGGACAGCCAGGGGATCAGGCCCAGCCAACATGGGCCCAGGAAAGGCCGGTTCTGCTTGACCAACCTGACCTCATTCTATGACCAGGTGACCTAGTAAGTGGTCAAGGGAAAACCTGTGGACATTGTCTACCTGGGCTTTAGTAAAATCTTTGACACTGTGTCCCACAGCATTCACCTAGAGTACCTGGTGGCTCATGGCATAGACAGGTGGACTCATCACTGGGTTAAAAACTGTCTGGCTGGCTGGGCGCAGGGAGTTGTAGTAAATAGAGTAAATCCAGTCAGTGTCTGGTCACTAGTGGTGTCCCCCAGGGCTCAGTTTTGGGGCCAGTCTTGTTCAGTGTCTTTATCAATGATCTAGATGAGGGGATTGGGTGCTTCACTTCCTCGACGAGTTTGCAGATGACTTCAAATTGGGTGGAAGTGTCAATCAGCTTGTGGGTAGGAAGGCTCTGCAGGAGGACCTGGACAGGTTGAATTGATGGGCTGAAGTCAATGGTATGAGGTTGAACAAGGCCAAGTGCCAAGTCCTGCACTTGGGTCACAAAAACACCAGGCAACGCTACAGACTCGGGGAGGAGTAGCTGGAAAGCTGCCTGGCAGAAAAGGACCTGGGGGTGCTGGTCAACACACAGCTGAACATAAGCCAGCAGTGTGCCCAGGTAGCCAATAAGGCCAACAGGAGGCCTCTTCTTTCAAGTAAATAGTGACAGGACTAGAGGAAATGGCCTGAACTTGTACCAGGGAGGTTTAGATTAGAAAGTAGGAAGAATTTATTTACTGAAAGAATACTTGGCTGCTGGAAGAGGCTGCCCAGGGAGGTGGTGGAGTCACCGTCCCTGGTTCAAACAATGCGCAGGTGAGGCACTTCAGAACAAGGTCTAGTGGGATGGTGAGGTGGGTTTTTGTTTTTTTGGTGTTCTTGTTGTTGTTGATAGTTTAATACCATGATCTTAGAGATCTTTTCCAACTGTGACATTTCTGTGATTCTTTGAATTAGATGGCATGCCTTTTTGGGAACTGCACAGAATTAAGAAAATTAAGTGGCACTCTTCTCAATCAAACCTTGAGTAACTAGCACTGTTTTAATGCAGTTTTGTTCTTAAATATCTCTTGGGCAGTAATTGAAAAAGAAGCAGAATTTTATTTTTTCAGGACGCTGTGAAAGATCTTGAATTAAAACACAGAATGTTTTGTCAGTCTTTAATAATGTAATTGGTTCTGTGGACAAGAGGAGTTCACAAACTGCTTTGCATTTCTTTCACATTTGGTCTTAATTTTAAGAGCCCGTTACTGCTTACAGTCATCTAGGAGCACTAGATTCAGCAGAATCTCAGGGGAAAGCAAGCACAGCAGTGCAACTTTAATAGCATTGTATGTGTGTTTATCTCAGGCTTTTTTTTTTGCTTTGTAAATTTGTTACGCTAAGAGCACTACTACAAGCTGTGTTCTTGGAACTCCTTTTTCATCTATATTTTTAAGAGACGTCACTTGGTCTGAAATGGAGTTTTGTAAGGAAACACATATTAATTTTACATAACATTAGTTCCTCTTATTTAATGAAATTAAAACATCCCTGTAGTCTGGAGAAAAAGAGGAGGGTTATGAGCAAGTTTGTGATGCCCAAAAGCCTTCATTTTCTTAAATGAGGTTTTCACAGTGTTGGTTTTGGTTGGCTGTTTTTTTTTTTTTTTTCTGAAAACATTTGGTAACTTAGTGTACATTTGCAACTGTTCAGTCACTCCGGTGAAGTTATTAAGAAAAGTGAAAGCAATAGGAATTCAACAGCTGTGAGAATTAAGAAGCTTCTATACCACTCTAACCTGTATAGCTGCAGTATAAACTGAATGATAACATTTTGATTTGTTTACCTGAAGAAAAATAAGTTTTCATCCAGATATTTTCATCCCAGACTCATGTGAAAGGTCACAGTGCTGCATTTCCCAGGGGAAGGAGAGTGGCTTTTCCTGTATTCACTCTTGGACTTACTTAATGAACCCTCTGAAGGTGCCATATGAAGGGGGAGAGATGGAAGGATGCTGAAATGTTCTGCTGCCTTTGTATGTTGGGGTCTCAGTTTTAGGGTGAAATCTACATGGTGGTTTTCTTTTGTTTCTAGTTATTTTCACTAGATTTTATCACTTCATAGTGACAGTTGACTGTGCATCTTAGGCTGACATTTTTTTTAATACCCTCTCCGGATTTAACTGCATATTCCCTTGTCCCCTCTGACTGACTTGAGGTATTGCTGATGGAGCTACTGAAATGGTGGGCTGCTTCTCTTGGGACTTTTGTAGGTGGTCCCTTCCCTGTGAGCATCCTCAGTGCTCTCCACTTGCCTGACCCCTTCACCCTACCCCTGTGACTTCCCCAGCATGGTATGTGAGTGGCTGCAGCCCCAGCTGCTGTCCTGTCTCTTGGCTTTCCCCAATGGGAACATTTCTGCTGTGACCCAACCTGCTCTCTCAGGGAGGGAAGCTGGGATGGAGGCTGCAAACCCACCTGGCTGCTGCAATATCCTCTGCTCCTCATTTGTTTCAGCCTCTCGTGTGTTACCATCAGCCCGGATTGCCAGTTCTTCATGGCAAAAGACAGCTCTTTACTGCTTTATACAATTTCAGTTGCTGGCCATCAATTCTGAGTAAAACCAACTGTCATGTAAATAGTATCTTGACACAGCAGCAGCCCATGAAGTCCAAATGAAATGATATTGACAGAAAAGCAGCTCCATCCAAATGAGGATGTTGATCACAACTCCATCTGTGAATGATTCCCTCCAGACCAGATGATAACTACCTTTCATTCTGGGTTTTTACCCTGATGCTTTTGAAAACTGGACCAAACTGCGGGTTGTAGATCTCTTTGGGCTATTAGTAGAACTGCCTGACTTGGTAATGATTGATAATAAGTTATATAAGAAATCTGAGTTCCTTATTTACAGAGGCCTATAGAAAGAGAAAGACAGTGACAAAGTACAGCTTTTTCCTCTTAGAGTAAGAGTCAGAAATGCCTTGTGTTTCTTCTGGCTTGTCAATCCAATAAACTACCCATACCCATCAAGGACATGATTGAGTGCTCAGTGAAAACAATCAAAACATTTCTACCACTCTTAAGACCAGGGAAAGGTTGGATCAGCCTTTCTGATAGGACCATTGAAACCACACTAAGTGACCTTCAGGGTTGACAAGAGCAGAACATCACTTGCCTTTTCTACCAGGCCATGGAGATGTGAAAGAAGCAGAGAAGTGTTACTATAAAACTTGCATATGAGCTTGTGTATTGGCTTGTATATAAAAGCTCCCATGTTTACTGGTACTGCATCACAGGTGACTTGTGTGGTGAAAACAGGCACATCTGGCTGCTCACTGCTGGAGGCATAGCTGCATGTTTATTGCAGCTCTGAGAAGAAATTACCCCTGCTGCAAAATGAAGTTCATGGCATAATGTTCGCAAAGGATTTCTTCAGCTTTTCACAGGCAATTTCATTTTTATGATCCTAACAGCAAGATAGTAATCGTTAAGCATATTGGCTGGGCCTAGGCTGTCTTTTTCAGGGAGGTTCTTTATCTGCTCTTTCACAAGAGTCACACTTTCTGCTCTGCCAGTTGATGAAGTCAGGCAAGTGTAGAGCCAGATGATAACAGGGGTGCTGGACATTTGTCCAGATGTATAGTACATTAGCTTCTTGTGCAGTGTGGGTGGACAAATGGCATTCCACAATCAGATCTATAGTTCTGGTTCAGGAGCTTTCTTCACTCAGATTGATGAGTTACTGATTGCTCAGAGCTAGTACTCTAGGTGCATGTCTGAGGAACCTGTGCATTTATGATTTATCTCTGGATTCATCTTCTGATAAAGGACCTATAACTTTTGGTCTTACTGTTTCTTAATCTCTCTAAAAGTGTAACACTCTTCTGGCTCATCGTTTGAAAGTGTGATCTGCCTGGGCCAGTCACAAGCTGTGTTTACCACTACTGTGGTGGTGTTCTAGCCTGAAGGTCCTGAACTGCTGCCATCAAGTAAGAGCCATCTGAATTTACTTGGTGAGACTAAGAAGTTTGTGCCCTTGCACTAATAATGACTCCTTCTCTTTCCTTAGTCAGGAAACTGGAACCACTGCTGACTACTGTCCTCTTTTCAACACTTCATAAGCTCCCTCCCATGATCCCCAGGGGAATTCTAGCTTGATGTTTTAGAAGTTCTGACAATGTGCTCTGATAATCTTGCATGCATCTGTACTAATGTCAGCTCTAACCAGTACCACTGGTACTGTTGTTTATGTTGGGTTTTTTTGGGTTGTTTTTTTTTTTGTGAACCAGTGCTTAAATTAGAGAGCAATTAGACAATTCCACATGAGAGACTGAGATTCACTGTATTAATTCCCAGGAAATCAGAATTTTAAATCTGATCTCAACCTGTAAAAGTCTCGGACTGAAGTCCATACCCATCTGGCTGCACCTATACTGACTGCATTGCGTCTATACACAGAGTATTTGATTAGCAAACTTGTGGACACCCACACAGCATCTCCTTGCTTAGTTTAAGCCTTTTTCCACAGTGCTTCCCTGAGGGGCATGCAGTGGAGCAGCCTTTGCCTGTGCCTTTCAGTTACTGCCAGGAGCAGAATAAGGCTCTGGTCCCCTTTATTTTTCAGCATAGCTGTAACCTATCATGGAGTTAACTGCAGACTTGATGGCATTAAGTTTTCCCTGAAGAACAGAATCTCAAAGGTTTTATTTGTAAAGGCAAATAGTGAAATGATGAATCATTAAGACAAGACAGAATATTTTGTGCCGTGTCCTTAGTACTGGTTATTTTTTGTGTTCTACTTTACAAGTAGAATTGTTGGGTTATGCTGAAATAAAGCAAAAGAATCTGGTCTCTTGTATTTGTCAGAGGACCAAGAGAGTCAGTTTGCTAATCCAGACTGAGGTAGAGCTGTACCTGTTACAACACACCATGCACATTCCCAATAACCTTTGGCATGGCAAGAGAGAAAAGGGTTTTCTTTCTTTTGTTTAAAAACAGAAAGATGATGTTCAGTTGCCCTGATACAGTTTTGAGACTTAATTGTTTGTGGGTAAATTGGCTCAGAGTTTGACAACTAAACCCAACCTGCAAGCTCTCTGGCACTAATGTTTGCTGTGTCACTTGGGTGACCTTTTAAGTTGAGACTGAAACAGAAGTGTCTTTCTCAGCACCACTCATTAGCCTTTCTTCTTCCCTTCTGGCTGAGGTACTTCCATAGGCAGCTTTCTTGTTTATGATCATTGTTTTGTGACTTTTTCTGATTTAGTGGTTAAATTTTTGTTATTTTCTTTCACATTCTGTTGTCCCTAATAATTTGACCTAATGGTTTCCACTGTTTGTACACTCTTTTTTTTTAGTTCATTGATGAAAACATGATTTGACCAAAGTGACTCTTATGCTTTATGTCTCAGTTTTACATTAGGATATTTTGTACTTGTGTGTAATATCCCGACCTTCTACAATTTTTTTTCATAAGGAACCTTTCTGATTGGTTGCTGAGTTTTTCCTTTGCCTTCTCAAATGTCACTCATTTTATTATGGGTTGCCTGACAGAACTGTTGACAAAAACATACATTTACTGTTTTGCTGTCTGGAGAATGTGTCCAGGGCAGAAGGGTGAGCAGGCATGGGGAATTAAGGTCATGTGGTCACTGCTTCCAGCTTCTGCTGTGCTACTTATTTAATTCACTGGTATCCATCCACCTGGGACCTCCCTGGTTAGCCAGGACTGCTGGTGAATGATGCAAAGTGGTTTGGTGAGCACTTCTGTCAGCTCCCTCAGTACCCTTGGGTGGGTCCCATCTGGCCCCATAGACTTGTGTGTCTCTAAGTTACACAGCAGGTCACTTATTTTTCCCCCCTTGGATTAGGGGGGCTTCATTGTGCTCCCCATCCCTCTCTTCTAGCTCAGGGAAGATGCCTTATTCTTGTAATAGGTTTCTCCTACCAAAACAAAAAAACAAAGCCTCTTTGGTAATACTGTGTGGACAATAATCCCCATGATGCTCCTGTTCCCATCAGTGCCTTTCTTGCAAATGTGAGGGATGTAGCACCTGCTAAACTCATGACACAGTTCTATGACCAATTTTTGATCTTGGAGCTGCTGTGGAGAGCATCATTAGCTATCATATTTGAGAGGTCCTGGCAATCTGGTGAAGTTCCCACAGATTGGAAAAAAGGGAACATAACCCCCATC
>JAOEGS010014560.1:0-15157 GCA_025447755.1 Corythornis vintsioides
TCTCTGGATGGCAGCACAGCCTGCTGCTGTGTCAGCCACTCCTCCCAGTTTGGTGTCATCAGCAAACTTGCTGAGGTGCTCTCTAAACAGGTGTTTCAGGAGGTTTTTGCAAGGGACTGGCACCTCTTCCTCTGAGCTCCGATGTAATTAACGCCGTGCACGGCGCCCTGCAGTGGGCTCTTTGTCTCTGCCCAGCAGCTGCTGGGTGCTGAGCTGGAAACTGCTGGTTCAGGACAAGTTGATTTTGCTGCAGGTTGTGTTTAGGCTTATTCACTCAGTCTAGAATGGCAGTTAGAAAGTTCTCACTGGTTCAACTACCGAGAGTTGGTATTTTTTGCTAGTTGAGCCCAAAATACACTTTATTTAACCAGCAAGGAAGCTGAAACATACTCATGTTACTCAGCCTTCCTTCCTGCACTTTAGTTGAGACATATATATTTTTTTTTTTTCCCTGGAGGAGAAAAAAAAAATCCCAACCAAAAAAACCCACCACCCTACTTTTATGGCTTTAGTCACTAAGCTCTTC
The DNA here is from genome assembly GCA_025447755.1 of Corythornis vintsioides. NCBI lineage: Eukaryota > Metazoa > Chordata > Aves > Coraciiformes > Alcedinidae > Corythornis > Corythornis vintsioides. The sequence continues at coordinate 527 of JAOEGS010014560.1, forward strand.
TTTTTGCCACATGGAAAAGAAATGAGAATACAGATTTAGTCTGTAAGCTGGTGCCAGAGATGCTGTGAGAAATTAGTACCTCTGCTTCCCTGGCTTGGTGGCATTGTGGTTTGAGCCAAGTCAATGGCTTTTTAAACAAATTTCCAACTGTTTGGAGGAAAGGGGTTTTATGATTCCTTTCAGATAGCCTTCTCATAAAGTTAATGCAGCATGCAAAAGTGATGGTTTGTAAGGTCATTCAAAAGATCTGATAGCTCAATTCATCAAGGCAGAAAATAAATTGTAAACAGTTATTCAGATGGATAGGGTTTGGAAATTAAGTAGCTTTTGTGAATCTGAAGGGGGAAAAAAAAAAAAGATCCAAGATTGCTGCGTCAAGTCCCACTTTGCACATCATTTTGATAAAGCTTTAAGTATCTTCCAAGTCTCTAAAAAGGTTTGAATATCCTGTACGTGTGTACTTATAGAGAAGGTATAGTGTAAATGATGAGCAGTTTGATTTCTGCAGCAGATGCAGTTGTGTGCATGTCCTGAAACGTGTGCTTTCTCTGTAGGCACTCCATGCTGCCCCGACACGTGCAGAGGCTGGGCAGAGACTGGATCACCCACTGGAATGGTTCTCAGATACTGGCCCTGAGCAGCCCTGTTTCCAACTGGGTGAGATGGGCTGGTCACTATCCCTGGGCCTCCTTTCCACTTCCCCTTCCAGCTGATGTCTCAACAAACTGGAGAGTCCCTCCGTTTTTTGGACCTTGGAGACAGTTTCAGAACACTAATTGGCAGCTCGAGAACTTCATACAGAGTTCTTGCTTTCACCTGCCCAACCCCACTATGAAATGTGAGGGAGAAGAACCATTGACAAAGAAGAGGAGACTCAGCAGCCAGTGTGATGCTTCAACTCCTGAAGAAGAAACAAACTTCTCCAATCAGAAGGAAGCATTGTGTCTTTCTGCAGAACAGAATGAAGAAAAACAGAGCTGCAAGAAAGGTAAAATATGCTCTTTGCTTTATTTTCCTGGGGTTTTTTGTTACAAGAAGTTAGAAGCAACACTGCCTGCACTTCTTGAGTTACAGTTTTTCTTGCCATGTCTCTGGAGAAAATATCTGTCTTAACAGCATCACAAAGCTGTAACATTTTTAAACTGTTATTTTGTGTCACCAGATCACCTCTGTTAAGTTGGGAACTCTTAAAGCAAAAAGATGTAGCTAACTTGCTGTAGAGCTGAGCTGGGCTGACAGTTGTACAGCTTCATTCCTCGTACTATACCTGAGCTCATAAGCCCTTCTGGACCTCAGCTGGCTTCTTTCTGAGCCAGTTATCTTGTGACCTAGATAACTGAGAAGTGACAGATTGAGATTTAATGGTGTTTGCTTCCAGTGTGATTGTACAATGTTGTTTCTACAGCTGTGTTCTGCCACCAGCAAGTTAGCAAATTGTGTTAGCCCACGACTGCCAGAGCAAATGGCAAATGCACTTTTTCAGATAAACACACCAAGAAGTGCAAAGATCTCTACCCAGCACAGTAACAGACTTTGTGAAACTTCAGTGTGTGTGTGTTAGCTTAGTACAGGTGTAGTCTTCTATGTAGCATCCAAGTGTTTTACTGAGTGTTGTGGATATTAACAGTTTTAGCCACTGTGAAGCAAACAGGGGCACAAAATTAAGGCCCCCCTACATAAATTACTGCCTTAACAAAATGAACTGAAAGTTGTATTATGACTGAAATGAGTGGCAGATGCCATCAGCATCTCCACTGGGGGACACACTTGGGGACATAAATATCCATAAGGCTTCAGGATCTGAAGGAACAGTGTTTGCCTTTTTTGTTTTGCCTGTGTTGCCAAGTCCTGTTAACTCTCCTTGACTTACCTTTATCTGAGAGTGGGGTCAGTACTGTGGTTATTCCTGGTTGTCTTCTGTTCACATCTTGTAAGGTGATTGTAATGAAAGTTACCTGCTGTGAATCTAGGAATTGCAGGAAGGCAGAGTAAACCTTTTCAGAAGTCCTTGGTAATTCTGAGGCTTATTAATCTTTCAGTTTCTCAACCTCACTGAAGGAAAACAGGTTCATTATCTGCTTTGGGACAAATGGATACAATGGATTCTTTTGCAGCTTATTGCTGAGTTTTTCAGACTGTACACAGGCTAGAGGTGAACCTTTTGTTTCATTCCTAACCCTTTGTTAGTCATGGATAGAGATCACCAAGATGCCCATGTGCCCTGAAGGGTTTATCCCCGGCTGACATACCCCATCTGCACTGAGAGGTAGTGGCAGAAGGCAGCCTGTAGGGTTGTGTCAACAGACTGCATTTGGCTTAGTAGTTTGACAGCCTTTCTGTAGGGAGCAAGGTGATGTAGCCTGTCTGCAATCCTCTCCTTCAAACACACCAGTGTACTCATTTCAAAGCAGTTTGAAATCCAGGGCAACAAATGGTTTTGTGCTGTGTTTGGGGGTTGGGGTTTTTTTGTTTGGTTGGTTGTTTTGGTTGTTACTGATGCTTATCAGCCTGATAATGATCATACATCATAGAATCATGTTAGGGGTTGGAAGGGACCTAGAAAGATCATCTAGTCCAATCCCCCTGCCAGAGCAGGGGCACCTAGACCAAGTCACCTAGGGATGCATCCAAGTGGGTCTGGAATGTCTCCAGAGGAGACTCCACAACCTCCCTGGGCAGCCCCTGCCAGGCTCTGGCACCCTCACTGGGAAAAAGTTTTTCCTTGTGTTTCCCCTAAACCTCTTGTGCTCCAACTGCACTCTCTTTGCCTCTCATCCTAACATTGGCTGCCACTGAGGAGAGTCTGGCTTCATCCTCCCTACACTGTCCTTAACATATTTAATATGTTCCCCCTCAGTCTCCTCCAGGCTAAAGAGCCCCAGCTCTCTCAGCCTCTCCTCATTAATCTTAACAGAGTCTAAATCACTGGTATTCAAATAAGCTTTTAGAATTGCTTAAGCAATTTGGAAGACAAGCAGTTGTCAGTGGAATGATTTCAGAGAGCAGGAAGAAGTTAGATGGTATATTACATAACTTTTTTCTGCTTCATATGTTTTTAACAGGAACCATCAAAAGACACTGGGAATATTTCTGCCAGCACAGTAGAACAATGAAAATAAAGAACTTTGAAACTAAAGTAACTGACCAAAGCAATACAGAAAGTGAAGCAAAATTTGATTTTACAGTCATGTCCTATAATATCCTCTCACAGAATTTGCTAGAAGGTAACTCCCACCTATATAAACACTGCAGGCAACGTCTGTTGATCTGGACATACAGATTTCCCAACATTCTGGAAGAAATCAAACAGCTGGATGCTGATGTGAGTAGCAAATGAGTGCATGAATATTTCTTAAGAGCTAATAAACTGGAGCAGCAAATTCTTGCTGTTGATTATTTTGATAGGTGGGCTGTCTAGTGAATCCAACTGAGCTTGTAGTTATGTCACACTTAACAGTAGTTTTAATTTATGCTTACACAATGTGTGTATTCTGTGTCATCTGAACTTATAACAAAGGTAAAGGGAAGGGAATATTATTCTTTGTTGCCTTTTTTGTCTATAAATTCCAGAGATGCTCTCATTGGTGTGACTTCCATATTCTGCTGATACACTGCAATTTTTATATCAATCCAAAATCATCTTCCTTTACACAAATCTTTCTCAGTCTGTGCCCAGAGCACACTAGTAGAGAGCTGTAAAAAATGTTTTGAATGTAAGAGCAGCTATACCTGCATAGGTACACCTGGTCTACTATTACAGTTGTAAGAGAAGCTAATAATAGCTAAATTTATTTGAAAGGCAAGCTCATAAGTGTTATTTCTTGACTGGAGTGATGACACTGCTCTGTGGATCTTGGTTTTATTGAGGTTGATGCTCAAGGCTGAGAGAAAGATGCAGGTGTCAACATTCCTGTGAGACTGATCCAAAAGTATTCCTCTTCAGTCTTCATTTCTTGTTTCATGTGGTACTCTGCATCATTTGAGTTGTGAACAAGCTTGCTGTTTTCTACTGAGACATTACTCTGAACTCCTGCCTATATTTGGGTCTGAAAAAATACCCTACCATGTTCTTGGTTGGCTGTGGGTTTGGGTTTTTTGGTTTGCTTCTGAGGGTGCTTATCACTTCATCAGGAAGTCAAAGTCAGTAAAACTTTTGCTTCATTTGTTGTTCAGACCAATAAAAGTTTGGTGACAGAATTCAACATTTTCATGTCAAAAAACAGTATGGAAAATATAAAAGTAGTTCTATCAGGGAGAACACAACAAAACGGCCTTGGGTAAGTGGAGTCTGTCACTGCAGAGCAAGTGAGAAGCAAGCAGCACTAGCTCATTGCCCTTCAGGAACTCAGTCTTTGATCAGAGTCTGGGGGTGGTTGCAAACCTGTGTGTTAACTCCAGATTGCAGGGAGGAGGCTCCAAGATGCTCAGAACTCACTTGTAGTCTTTTGAGGTTGATCTTTGGTTCAAGTTGTTGTTACAATACAGAAGCTTTTTGTCCACTGTGGTTAATGAAATGTGTGCCCTTGGCCTCTTCATCCCACTGCTTTTAGCCCTCCCATGCACTGCACTGATTACATTTAATTTCACATCTGAAAAAATGTCTGTCTGTCTGAGAGAGGGTGGGAGAAATTGGGGCCCTCTTTGCAATCTTAAGGAGCATTTTCTCCAGGAGTGTGCATACTTTTGTAGGATTATGGAAGCAAAAAGCCCTAGGCCTTTATTTAAGTATTTATTTGAATACCTATCCAGACTGCCCACAGAGATGATAGAGTAGTAATGTGTTGATGTGCTTCAAAATAACTGTAAACTTTTGCCTTAGGTACTCTGCTTACAGGAAGTCCAAGAGGATCACTATAGAACAGAGATCAAGTCAAGTTTGGAATCCCTGGGTATGATGAAACTCTGACCAACCCATTGTCATCTTCCTTGCCCTAGTAGTACTTTCCTCAAAAAAACTCTCACATAAAGAATCAAATCTCCTGCCATCAGTGTCACAGACCCCCTTCTGTAATTTGTTCTACCCCCTTTTGTATTTTTGTAGTACCCCCTTTTGTAAACTCATCAAGAGCTCTCTTGAAGCTACCTGAGTGTTCTCTACCACTCTTGCTTTGCTAGTTTTTCTGGCTTGGAACCTTCCAAATAACACTAAGTTTAATCCATGGGTAGATTATATTAGTTTTTACCCTAGTAGTCAGCCAGCCTAAATAGCACAGTCTTACCACTCTCCCATGTGAAGTTATGGAAATAACATGTTGCCAGGCTGTGACTCCACAGTGGTTTAAATCTTTTGTGCCCTACACCTCATTCCAGACCCAGGGGCCCTGCTCTCTTCCTTGTGCTGGTACTTGCCTGATGCCAGAAGTTCAAGGAGCAGAACTGGACTGATACTTTTTTTTTCTTTCATTGTTGCTGCAGATAGTCTAACTCACAGAACTGTGTGTTTGTAAAGAAGGTAGAAACTGATTTAAGTACATTTGAAATGTGCAACAATACTGTAAAGCCAGGCTCATGTGGACAGCTGAGTAGGGAAGCATCTTAAAATGGCAAAAACTAGATATTGTTTCAAGATCATGAGGTTTGGGGTTTTTTTTTTCTCAAATGGATCAGGCAGGTTTCATTGAAATCTACATTTCACCTCCACATAAAATGAAGAACTTGGCAAATTGTTATTTCCAGGTGGACTTGTTTTGAACTCTGGTACTGTCATTCTGACAACTGTCTCAGTTTCCCTGTTTAAATTGTCCTGTTTGCTGCTCTACTGGATAATTACATAACTGTGTAAATACATCTGAGACCTTTATTCATCATTTTAGACAGTGATTTATGACTTACAGTGATTATTGGTTTTTAATGGAATGCTTCACTGGTAATGTTCCTAAATTGTGGTAGCATCTTGAAAAACACTTCAATGATCAAGTCCACTTTTTGTGACTTTTGGACTTGTTTTGGTTTTTTGGGTTTTTGTTTTTTTTTCTGCTGTGTGTTTTGGTTTGGGTTGTTTGGTGTTTTTTTGCATAATGGGTTTTAAACAATTTTTTCCAGATAAGAGGAACATGCCTGGTATCATATCAAAGTATGTAGATTCTTAAACATCACAAAAGGTATTAGACCAGGTTTTTTTGTCATAATTAAGCTGAGGCTAGAGAAGGCAGAAAGACTCTTGGGTTCACTTTTCCATGTGAACTTCACATAGTCTTTGGCACTTCCAGACTGGGTGTTGACTGCCATGAGAGAAAATCAGCCTGAGGTTTTGATAACTATTACTTTTTTTCTTAGTATTCTCTTTTTACAATGGTATTTAATGTTTCTAATTGCTTTTCTTGCAGGGTATCACTGTGAGTATAAAATGAGGACAGGGAGGAAACCTGATGGCTGTGCTATTTGTTTCAAAACTTCCAAATTCAGGCTGATTTCATCAAACCCCGTGGAATTTTTCCGCCGTGATATTCCCCTCCTGGACAGGGACAACGTTGGGCTGGTGCTGCTTTTGCAGCCTAGATTTCACTGCAAGACTAATGCTGCCATCTGTATAGCAAACACACACCTGCTGTATAACCCCAGGCGTGGGGACATCAAACTCACCCAACTGGCCATGCTCCTGGCAGAGGTTGCCAGTGTTGCCCCTCGGGAGGATGGTACCTTTTGTCCAATCATCATCTGCGGGGACTTCAATTCTGTTCCTGGTTCTCCACTGTACAGATTTATAAAGGAAGGGAAGTTAAATTATGAAGGACTTGCCATAGGGAAGGTAGGCTGTGCTTTCACTTCTCCCAACAAAGGGTTAATGCTGATGAGTGAAAAATAATGGGGTGTTGCTATCGTGCTGTAGCTGTGATTACATCTATTGCAGTTCTAAAGTCAGTGCCCTTTACACAGCCTGCAAAGGGAGAGTTACTGTGGAGTTAGAAACTTGGGTGTATTAGCTGTGCCTTACAGAGTATTGCCTCTGCTTCTACTGTTCTCAAATTAATAGCTTGCAAACAAATTAACTCTTGAAATAATCCACAGGATTATTGCATCACTGTGTTTAAATGTCCCAGCCTTTCAGTAGGATAAAATTACTACTTCATCAGTTACCTACTGTGCACTCCATGGAAAGGTTAAACTTTAGTTAAACTTTGAATTACAGTGGCTAGAATAATTGTAATAGCAAAAATGCAATTAGATGTTCAAGCAAAACTGTTTCAGGTTAGATGGGTTTTGTTGCAAAGTCTTGTTTGTAGCCTTTGGAGGTGTCAAATGCAATTTAATAGAAAACAGCTAGAGTACATCCAATGGGAAAGTGTGAAAAAGAACCCCAGTGGGTAGTTGTGGGTGGTTGTTTCAAGCCCTGATTCAACTTGATGTGCTCCCAGAAGAACTGTGAAGATAGTACCTGCTAGGAGGGGCATATACTCAGCTCTGTTACATTGATAAAAATGTTGTGATGGTCTCAGATTGGGTAGCCTCAAAGAGAAGAGTAAACAAAGTGGGTGTGCTTAAGGAGAGTTATTTTTACAGAGATCTGGCAAGCCATTACAGAAGATTTATTCTAAGGATTTGGGGCTTTTCTTAATTTAAAACTTCAAACTTTATAAAATATGTCAACTCTTCTTTTTGGGCTGGTGTTTTGTTGTTTGTTTTGTTGGTTTGGGTTTTTTTGTAGATCGGATTTGTCTGAACAAAGCTCACATTGCCTTTCTTAGGTCTCTGGACAAGAACAGTTTCCAAGGGGACAAAGAATCTTATCTATTCCAATTTGGCCAAAAAAATTAGGTATTTCACAGAACTGTGTATATGAAATAAAACAGCAACAAAAAGAAGAGAATGAAGGTCAGTTTCTGGGTTGATTAATTTTGTGGTCCTTTGAAAATATCACTCAGCATGAAAAACCTGTAGCTGTTCTAGTAGGGGAAAAAAACAGTGAGTCTTGAGTTTGCAGAACTTCTTGTTGTGCTTGTTAGAGTGTAAAGTTATTTGTTCACAGAAGCATTTGCAAAGTTGAGTCTTTAGCAGATCATAGTTAGAAATGGCCATTCACAAACTGGTGTGTAATATTACAACTCCTGTGTTTGCATCAAGAGAGCCAGTTTTGCTGTGACTGGGAAAAGAGATGGAGGAAGGCAGCACATGGATGTAGCATGAACCTACCTTCTGCATCAGTGCTTATGTATGATAGTGCAGGCACTTGGTGGAACAGGTGGGGAAAGCAAGTGATTCCTTGCTGAGTATTACAACATCTTTTATCCATCATTTTTTCTTTGACAGAAAAAAAACCCTTTAATTTGAAAGAGTCTCTGGAGGGTGGGGTCTTAGGAATGAAACAGAATAATTTAATCCAACTTTGTGAATTGTATCTTGCCTGCTGCATAAAATATTTTTTCTGTAGTTTTTATTTTCTGTAGTTCTTCAATATTAGTCTTGGCCTACATCCTATTTTGAAGTGTAAATTGAATGTATTTTTATTTTTCAGAAGAAAAAAAATTGGAAGCAGCAAAACAGGACAACACTGAAGAGACTGTAATAGCATCTGAAAAGTATGTGCTGGGGGAAAAACAGAAGCCCTTGACTGGTTCTTAGTTTTGGGGGTTGGTTTTGACTTTATCACTTCTTGATATCAACAGGACATCACACTGTAGTGGCAGTAAACCACTCTGTAGGAAAGCAGTAAACTTCACTCTAGCTGCAGAAAATGTGTTTTTAAGAGAAGGAGAGAAAAACCAACCAAGCAACCCAACGACGACACAAAAACCAACTCCAGTGTTGTCAACCTGCTTAAGTCTTGGCGCTTCTTTCATAGTTTTTAAGATATGGTTTATGGATGCTAATAATATCCTGTGAAACTGGGATGAAGGAGGCAAAGGAACTGAAAAGATTATAAAATCTTCCATGTCAGGAGTTCCGTGGGAGAATTTAAGTTGTTTGAGACCCATAAATTGTGGGTATGGAGGATTTGGTAGTAAAACTCTTCCTCAGATCAAAACATTTACTGAAGGAGGCAGCCACAACTAGATTGCTGAGAAGAAAGATGCAACTGCCTTTTGAAAATAATGTATTTGTGTTTACCAAACTGATAAAGGCCTATCAAGTAAGGCACAGAAGAAGAAAATTGAACTGTGCATGTGATGTCAGGCTCCAAACCAGCCCTTTATTATCAGAGATGAGATGAGATGGTGGTATCAATGCAGAGAGTTATATTACAGCCCTGGGTGAGTCTTTGTGATCAAAACAGATAATGCCACTCCTGAGAAAAGTAGGTAATGTGACAAGAAACATTCTTCTGTGGTGTCAATCTGTAGCATGCCACGTGTTTGTAAGTATGGGGTTCTTGCCTCATCTTATTTAAGATGTAGCAAGAGTAGAAACTACTCCTTTGCTTTCATATAATCTGCTCTCATGGACACTTGTGTGTTAGGGAGTTTGCTGAATGAGGACATGTGAAATCTTACAAGTGAAGCTGGGGGTGAAAGCCAAGTAAAGGGTCAGTGAAGCCAGTTTTGACCTGCTCTGGGGTAGTTCCCATTTACTTGTTGCCTGTGTTTTGCCTCACAAATTTAGGCCACTAACCCTGTGGGACTGATGGCATGAGAGAAACACTAGTTTGTGTTTCTATATTCATATTCTGTTTGGTATAGCTTCACTGCTCATTCTTCATAGGAAAGATAAGAAAATAAAATCTTTTTTTTTTTTGCTTCCTGCTTAGGTTGTCTTCAAAATTGCAGCACCATTTAAAATTGTCTTCAGTCTATTCTCATTACTTTCCTGAAACTGGGATACCAGAAGTAACAACTTGTCATTCCAGAACTGCTGTCACTGTGGATTACATTTTCTATTCTGCAGCAAACGATGATGCAGCTGCTGCCCAGCCAGGTAAAGAAACCAACTTTTAGATTATTTCTTCACAAATGCTAAATGAATGGATTTGGATGCTGTTCTCAGGGAGATGTTCTTCATATGGATGACATTACCACTGCAGCATGGGTTTGTGGTGATGCTCCCAGTGTCACCTGTTACCTGACAAACGTGGCTGGCCTCGTGGACATAGTCATAGAATGTTTAGGGCTGGAAGGGGTCTCCAAAGGGCATCTAGTGCAGCCCCCTGCAGTGAGCAGGGACACCCTCAACTAGAGCAGGCTGCTCAGAGCCTTGGCCAACCTCACCTGGAATAGCTCCAGGGATGGGGCCTCAACCACCTCCCTGGGGAGCCTGTGCCACTGATCCACCACCCTCAAGGTAAAAGTACTTCTTCCTGATACCCAGTTTAAATCTAATGAAGCTAGTGGGAGTTCTGCAGCTGACTACTGGTGATGGGAAGGCAGGTCCTCAGCGTTTACCTGTCATAGTGCTTATAAACCAAAACGATTTGCCTGCACCTAGGGTAGCACTGCCTTTATCACCGTATGCTGTGCCAGTTCTGTCCCTTATCATCTACACTGCAGCTTTTACCATGGTTTCCCAGTGTGCTGCTTTGTTGTAGAAGGCATTTAACAAAGAAAACATGTAAAGATCATAGTTTCAGAGATCCTTTGCAGGTACTGCTGAAGGAGGGTTACCAAATCATATTCATTTGCTTTTAGCATGTGCAAGTCAACTCACTTTTCAGGTAGAACTTGGCATGTTTTATTTATATAGTCTGACCTAATGTTACAAAAGCATTTTTTAAGAGCTCAGTCACTTTCACCTCTGGGATTTTTGAGCTAGGTTGTTAATGTCAGGACTACCTTGAACCATGTTTTAGAAACAGACAAATGTTCCCTTCTTCAAAGCAGGGCACAACAAATGCCATTGAAGAATAAATAGCAATATTTGGTAGCTGAGCTACAGATGTAAAGAAAACATGATTTAAAGAGTTTGGGGGGTTGTTTTTGTTGTTGTTTGGTTTTGGTTTTATTTTATTATTATTAATTTTATTATTATTTATTTAACCACTGGAGAAGCACAGTTGTGCTTTTTGTGAAAAATTATTAAATGGGCCACTTGATGTATATGTATAGAAACAAGGTCCCATGCTACAGCTAAAATTCCTGTTCTCTTGTATGTATTTTTTAATGAGAAAGGTACCAAAACCTATGAAATAGCTTGGGTACTGAGGGTGAAAATGAAATGTTCTAACATAAGGAGAAACAGTTACTTAAACCCCCACAATTTTAACGCATATCTGCAGCTGTGAATTTAGACAAAATTTCATTAACCGTTGCAACCAGTGTCCCAACACAGGTCTGTTTTTTTCTCATCATTCAGCATACTTTTTTTTCCCCTAAATTAAAGTGTGTTTTATTGAATTTTGTTATAACAGCTGACAGAATAAAACAGATACTAATACCTTTCACAAACATGTGATTCAGGCATTCACTTAACACATGCATAGAAGAGGGCTTACTAACATGCTTCAGTCATACACAGTCAGGTCTAACACAAAAAGTGTTTTTCTCATTTCCAAATACAAACATTTCTTATTGAAAAAAAAAAAGAGTGAAATAACAGATATGGAAGTTGTAAAGCACAGAGCTCTTGTGATATTACAATAGCACATACCTCCTGGAGATGTGTGTCTTTGTTTTCTGAATCCTGGAGTTTTACAGCTTATAGTTTGACAAATGGTAAGCTCCACGTATCTTTTTTTAGGCATAGTTCAGTCTATTCCTTATAATTTAATCAATTAAGACAAATACTGTGGTATCTGTTTGTTCCTTTGATGTAAATACTGTAGCTAGGAAGAGGCAAGACTCTTTAGCTAAGAAGCTTTGTGGGATTAATAATTTATTCTGCAGGTATAATAGATCAAGGAAGGTAACTTAAGTAAGCTTGCAAATAATGCAACTAATACAACTAATTAAGTGACCCAGAAGCATCAAACTGGTATTTGATATTTGAGGTATGCATAAAAGATTAATTTCTACCACAAATCAGTTATTTATATGATATATATGTAGAGTTATTATGGTACATGGTTCTTTATAACTGAAGTCACATTTGTCTAGCTTTACATAAAGTTTCAGAAATATGATTCTCTCACATCTATTGCATATGAAGGCTAAAAGCTGGTTAATTTTGTCTCACTACAGTGTTTCCTATGGTTAAATGTTAATCATGAAGCTCCAATTAGAACATGGAAGAATTTACAGATTTAACAGAATGTCTATGTGTTTCAGCACAATAGCAATTTACCAGTGTGAATATCAGTTACTTTTCAAATTTATTCAGACTGTTCGACTAACAGATCATAATTCCCATTGCTTGTTTTTAAAAAAAAGCCTCCATAATTTCCAATAGTGTTTGAGAAGTGCTCCAGGCACCAGAACTTGCAGCATAGTCACAAAACCTGAATAAACTATAGCTTTCTAAAACTTTTCACTTAATATATTTGGATGCTAAAATGGAGAAGACTTTTGTTATTCATATTTTAGCAAGTCTCAAAATACATTTAAAATATAATTAATTTAATAATGATAATTACTCCTAAATCTTTGTATCACACTTGGAAGCATGCCCTTTTTAGCATTATTTACTGAGAAAAAAAAGCCTGGCGTGCTGGTAATCCCATCAAAGATGGTAAATGCAATGAAATTCCTAGGCTTCACTTCAATACTTGTAGGGAAATCCTCTGCCACACCAAAGACTGCCCCAGCCACAGCAGCACTGGGAGAAGTGTGTAGCACTTCCAAAGCACTTCCTCATTACACCCTGGCAAAAGGGTTTACAACTGAACAACTACGAAAAAACATGCTGGGTGTGCCGCAAATACGGACAGACCCAATCTGCCAGGCAGCACCTCAGGAGGAGGGAACGATGCAGCGTGGCCGCCTTGCCACTCGCTATTCCTGCTCCACCCACAAAACAGTTGTCCATTACAGCAACACACCTGTAACTGTGGAGGCTTTACAGCAGATCTAATTGTTTATCTGTTCAAAAACATCATTTTTTTTTTTCTTGTTTGTACTTTTGTGCTGGCAGGGCCAGCTGGCACCCTGCCCAAGGCGCAAACACCGTGCTGACCAGGCTGTGTTCCTGGATCACCCTCCCTCGATGTGACTGCAGCTTTTGTTCTCGCCAAATTTGAACATGCTCTTTAAACATTGTTTTTCTACCTGCTTCTATAAACCTAGCCGTTTAGAAAATATGTAAGTTAAGTACAAGGCGTTTGTAGCCCACTTCTGTAAATCGAGATCTCACTGTAAAAACCTTCCCAGGAAGCCGGTATTGCCATCCCGTTGGGGACACCGGTTTTCTAGGCAATGGCTGGGACCACAATTCAGGGATATTTTATCTTGCCCTGCCATCTCCCGGCAAAGAGTTCAATTACAAATAAACGGTGAGGAAAGCGGCCCCGCAAAGCGGCAGCGCTGGGAACAAAGCCGAGCTCCGAAATGGCGGTTTCTGCCGATGGCCGGTGGGAAAGGGCAGGTTTCCCCAGCGCCTTGTCGCTTCGGCCTATGGGACATCTGCATTTCAGTTTAGACGCTGTAAAGAGCAACGTGAAAAGCCAGCTCCATGGTTTCTGGTCAGTGCATGTGGCTTGAAGACAGAGAGTTGAAAATAGGTGCTCAGTGATCTTTGACACAGGCTCTTGTGTAAAAGTGTGGGCTGATTCTGCGGGATGGTTTAACCCAGCAAAGTGATCACACGTGGGGTCCATCTTCTAGGCTGCTACAAGGAAAAAGGAGAAACTGGAGAATTCTTTATTGTTGCCTCTGCAATGAGGACAGCAGTGAGCCTTAATGCTTGCCCACCGCCTGCCTGCAGCCCCAGCATGCAAGGGAGCTGTTTTCAAAATTCCCTCCCCAAACTATTGTATCAGTCAGGCTTTATAATATGAAAGTGTATTAACTTTGTTGTTATATATATATATGTGTGTGTGTGTGTGTGAGTTCATGATGTACACTGTAATGTAATGAGGTAGTGGAATTTTATAGAGATTTTAGTATTGTTCATACTTAAGTAAAACTAAAAGGACAGCCAGGCCTTGGAAGTAAGAACTTCTCTTCTTGGACATTAGAGCTTGAAGGATAAAGGATACCACCTTACAACGAAGATAAGGCCAGCATCCTAGCCTCTCTGACATGTCTTTGAAACCCTCCCAGTGTTGTCTGGCATCACAGATAGTTATAGCAAGACTGACTCCAGGGACATCTGGATTAATAGACAAGCAAAAAGAATGTTGCAAAAATATAGTTGCTCTGCAAAGTTCTATAGTGATTAATAGTTAATAGTGTGGGTGTAGTGATCAGTCAAATTGTGTTACATCTGAATCTTTGAAGGGTATATGAATGTGTAAAATCACATCCGGGGTGCCTCACATTGTCTGGGACACCTGATGCTTATGAATAAATATTTACCTATGTAATTCTGTATGTTGTGTCCTAGCTTCTCTCCTCAGTTGGCATGAGGAAGTTGCAAATTCTTATGACAGGTGAAGTAGATTGCGACCTGGCCTCTGTGCCCCTCTGTGTCTGAGTAGTGATGGAAATGGCTGATCTGTGATCATCCAGTGCCATTCTGTATTGTTTTTTCATAAATTCATAGATATTCATAGATATTAGGGGTTGGAAGGGACCTAGAAGATCATCTACGCCAACCCCTCTGCCTGAGCAGGATCACCTAGACCAAGTCACCCAGGAACAGATCCAGGTGGGTCTTAAGTGTCTCCAGAGA
>JAOEGS010014561.1:0-47989 GCA_025447755.1 Corythornis vintsioides
TAACATATTTATAGACATTAATGAGGTTCCCCCTCAGTCTCCTCTTCTCCAGGCTAAAGAGCCCCAGCTCTCTCAGCATCTCCTCATAAGGGAGAAACTCCACTCCCTTCAGCATCTTGGTAGCCCTGTGCTGGACTCTCTCCAGTAAATCTCTAAGATATGAGTATCTACTAGTTTAGTATGGAGTCTGCTAGTATTTCTGTTACTGAAATACAAATGGAAAATATGCAACTCTCCTTGGAAATCAAGTAATTTGCATAATTCAGAAGCCTTCTTGTTTTGTTGGAGGCATTTTTTTCAAAGTACTATTACTTGCTGTTAACACAAATCTAATAGATCCTGTCTTAGATGAGAAAGATTTTAATAGCATAAGCAGTCTAATCTGTTTACTCAATGTGCTGTAACTGAGACTGAGAAGTGATTTGTGTAGTGTATTGTTTATTACTGCACAGTAAAAAAAATGAAATTTATGCACAGATTGTAGTACTTGACATTCAGTAGAAGTAAAGCTGTAAGTCATTTTAAAAACATTGTATCAAAAAGCTAAGTCCAAAGAAGCAATTAAACACCAAACAGTAGTTAAACACCACCCTCCATTGATTCAGGCTTCTTTCCCATACTAAGATCTCACAGACAAATCTCAGTGGGATATGTGACAGCCTGCTGAAGTTTATATTCTGTATCAACCCATAAACTGTACATAAATAGGCTTAATGTGTACAGATGAGAACTGACTTTCACATGATGCAAGGAAAAAGTCAAGTTGTATCGAACAGTGATGTTTGTGGGTGACTCACACAAACTTTTCTTTGAGAGTGAATACCAGAAGCTGGAGAAAATTTTGATGTCTACATTCACAGCTGTAATCTGAAAATCTGCCATTGAGCAGTTTCTAAATTCCTGAAGGAATTAAGACACGCTCAAAAAGTGTAGTTACATAGAAATTGGAATGTTTCTACATGTTTAATATTTTCAAAGTTTTTAATCTAACTGTAGTGGTGTGCAAGAATTATCAATTTATTTCCTTAAGATAAGCATACTTAACACATTATTTAAAAATGCAGTAGTTATTCTTCTCAGGATTTGATCCAGGATCACTGGCTAGCATGCCATGCTCTATTTTTCATTCCTGGGAAGAAGTAATCACTGATTTCCCCTAACACACAACATGAATGAATTTCCTGTGTGTTTCACAGTCAAGGTTAAGACCATGGTACAGCACAATAAAAAAGATCAAGGGCGAGGAGCATCAATAAACAATGACTTCCTTATCACTATGAGCAGTATAAAATTTCCAAGCTTATTCTCCCTTCTGGCCTTTGAGATCAAAGATCAACAAATGATGATGTGATAAAGCAGAAGTAGATGATCCAGCCCAGCAGTGACCTGCCTCATTTTTCGCAGAGGAGCTTAGAAACTCTTACTGGGCAATTTCTTTTCTGGTCTGAAAACCATTATCTGTGGTGCTTTAGTGGAGCCAGGCTATTTATTCTGCCCCGTGTTCTACAGGACACCACTGTGCAAGATAGATGAATTCCACAACCTTGGCTACATTTACACATTAACATGGCTTATTTTCACATAACTAACTGTCAGAATATCTTTGGGATGTTAGCTTTTAAATAATAAATAATCTCTCTCAAGCAAGATAGAAGAGATGACCGGAAAAGAAAATACTCTTAAGAATACTTTCCATCTTCCACTGAAGGTAGAAATCTCTGCTGGCTGAAGTGTTAGTAAAATTCCTTGTCCTGTTTGGATTCTTGCTAAGTTAGAAAGACCAGGTAGTATCAGTTAAAAAAGAAAAAAAAAAAGGGATTTCTTTCACTTTTAGGATGCCAGGACACTACTTAGAAATCTGTCTGTATTGCTGGCTTAACTTGGTGTTATTATTTAATAATCAGTGGCTTCCTACCTCTGGGTCTTACCCTCCTAGATGTTTTGATTATGGTCCTTATTAGGAAAATTAATTGAGTTTATTTTCTGGGACAGGGAGTTGCTCCATGTCTGGGTTGTATCCCAACATAGATTCAGGGAACAAATTGGTCATGCAGTCAGACACAGGAAAAAGTAATTCTGGAGTCTTAATGTGTATCAAGGTAAAGATACTCAGAATACTTGTTAGTGGATTTTTTAGAAGTAAAGATGCAGTTCAGAAAGTCATTTCAATTTGGACCACAATGCAATAGTTATTTGTTAGAAAGGATACTTTAAATAAAGTCAGCACAGTACAAATGTTTTTTTTTCACTGCAGTAGTTCTTTTCCACTTATCTATGGGATGAATCAGAAAAAAATCATATCAATATGGTATTATTTAGGAAAATATGTTGAAATAACACTGCACTGCATTTTTACTTTGGAAGAAGAAAATGGGTATTATGAAATTCTTAAATGAATGATAACTGATCTGTATGTCAAGCAATGCACATTCATTAAATTAAAAATACATTACTGGTAGATAGGAAATTTTGTAATTACAATACACTGAGCCTCCTAGGATATATTTAATAGTGTGTCACTGAGTCAGATACATTTGATAGGATAACAGGAAGAGCTTTCCCTGACCTTATTCCTGTTAACTGTTGTTTTAGGATTTGACTGAATAAATGATCAATGATAGCATATCTTATTAGTACCAGACAAAATGAGTACAGCCAGCATAAGTAGATGTTACCAGGCATTTTTTTCCCTTATGATTCCTGAGTTTGGGGAATCTTTGCTGAAAGTAATTAATTTTTAGGCTTCATCATGAGTTAACGTATAATCAGGTGAGATGCAAATTTACATGTATGCACTTTAAGGCCCTTGCAAAATTAACATCCTTCAGAGAATCTTACAGTAAAATATTTTTTCCTTTTTTTTTTTTTTTCCCATATGTTATTTCAAAGACAATACCTTTGTGGCAATTGAAGACCCTTGAGGTAATGAAACTCAGTATTGAATTCACCTAGCATAAAACCTGATGAAATATGCAAACCCTATGAGTGGGATTATTTTTTTTTCTAATTTTAGCCACCTATAAAGTAGCCAAAAGAGTATCTAATCTATTGCCTCATTTAGGCTCAGTGTAGTTTATGAAGAAAATGAACTCCAGAGTGCAATTCATCCCATCCTAAGGTGGATGGCTGTTGTAATCAGGATTAGTTGCCCTTCAGAGTTACCTGTCTGAGTGGGAACTATGGCTTGCACAGTTAAATCATCTTTTTAATTAATCAGTAATCTTAGATTTGCCTTAGGGATAAAATATGAGAAGTTGTCTATCTGAATGCACTGATATCCATATAACTAGGGTAGGTGAAGGATTTGTCTTTTAGATGGCTAAATTAAGGTGAAATTAATTCAACTTTATGCTTTAAAAAGGTTATACCTTGTCAGGAATTGTCTCATAATTATGATGCTACAAATTATAATTCTTAAACGTACAGAAAGGAGAAAATATTATCCATTTCATTTCCTCCACCTCAGACCATAATTAAGGAAAAATACTATTGCTTTTGTTATCTTACATACCTATATAAATTAAGACACCCAGGAATAATATAAAACCAGTATTTATTAATTATTTAAGCCTGTAAATTTGATGGGATTGTAGCAGCAAGTTATTAATGATGCATAATAATGATGCATCAACAGCAAGATAGAATAAAGCCGTAACTTTGCAATTTTAAAATTGTTTTATTATTTGATGTGGTTTTAGAAAAGCTAAAACCAGTAAAGCTCAAGAAACAAGGAACAATCTAGTTGAAAGAAAAAATACAAGTTTTCTTTTATATAGAAATTTCTTTGTTCTTTTTTCATTATTCCTCTCAGACCTTTTTTTTCTATGTGCCATCTATAAAGATGTATGACTGTAATGTGAGTGTTCACAGACCTGTATCTGCTCAGTGGAACGGTTTATGTTATGGTGCATTTTCTCCACAAAAAGTAGTTCTGGGTGTCAACTTTTCTCATGTAGATGGAAGTTTTCTAAGCCCTATATTTCCAGGTGATCCTTAATGCTTCATATGATGCTACTTTGTTCCATTGTTCCTAAATGACCAATGGTTGTTGCTGAAGCCATACAGAAAGTCCATTAATTTATGCACCCAAACTAAACCAGGGAGAAAAATGTCAAATGAAAAAAAAATCCTCATGATAGAAGTAAGTCAGAGAATCTAAGAAATAGTTAAAGAATATTCTGATGCACAACTTCAGGTAAGTGATGCTCTTTGCAGCTTCAGAAGCACACTTCAGTGCCATTCATTGCACACATGCTCTCTTCTTGCTTCCAAGCATGTGACTGGCTACATATTAATTGTAGAACAGCATGAAGGTATATTCATTTGCATTATCTGCCAGAGGAGAGAAGCAGTGCTTTCCATGCCATTTGCTTCAAGTCAAATGGTGGCTTTCTGAGGTCCATTTCTCGTCCTGACTGACTGTTCAAGAGCTGCAATTACTCATCCCTTAGGATTAAAGTAGGATTAATTTACATAGTTTTTCTTGTAAGATAAACATACCGTTGTAATGGAAATGGAAGTTTTCTTTCCTTGGATGGTCACAGTAGATGAGTGTTCTTGCTTTTCCTTCCCCAACCCCATTCTTGTGTACAGCAGTCTGGAGAAGAGTTGTGGTCACATCCATTTTGTTCACTGGTAGGCAAGTGGCTAGTGCTTCAGAAAATAGGTGATCTTGTGAAACTGGATTTGGCAGGGGATTAAAAGGCAACTGCTAAATTGAGCGGAGGATAGAGCTACTACTTTCAATTTTTAGTAGATGGCACACAACTTTTATTGTTTTTCTCTCCTGTACCTCTCTAATCATTTTGATCTCTGTTAGTAGAGGTTGAGGGAGCCCCATCAGCAGTTCTGGAAGCAAGTTTAAGTCATAAGGATAAAGAGAATGGGAAACTTTCTGGAGCAAGATTGGAAGAGTGTGGAAAGGGCCAAAGCTTACACAGTTTCCAACTATACTGTTCTTTTTTGGTGTGGTCCCTGTGTTAGACTTGTCTATAGAACCAAATGGGTTACCTTGGAAAGAACTAGTAGAAGCAGTCTGAAGCAAAACTGGGATTAAGCTATTAGTTATGGCTCCAGTGGTCAATATGCATATATATAAAAGGAGATGCACACACATTTATCTTGCAGATATATTATCTATGTAGATAGATATATTAATTATGCAGATATATACTGTTCAGCTGCTGTACAGGATATATATTTTCTTCAACATAATTTTTTCTATGTTATAGATTGCATTCATGCAGTTGAAGTTAGATGAATATATCATTTGAAAATGTATCTTATTTCATTTTAGAGATTAATCTCTGGACAAACAAGTCCTTGGAGAAGACAGAGTTGGATCTAAATTTCTACAGTGGAAATTCAGACACAGCTGTTACAGGTCACTTATAAGGAAGTCAATTTGTAATTAAGATAACCAAGCTGTACAGGTGAAATAGCAAAACTAATGAAGATTACTATACTAGAGTGGATTGTTGAGCTTGTCACCATCAACTCCCTCAATAGAAAATTAAATGAAAGAGGCACTTTATAATCATGATTCATCTCCCCATAAATATTTTGGCATGATTCATCTTCTTGTAAACATCTGAAATAGGTCAGATGAATCATGCCTTAAACATCCCCATAACTTATCTCCTGTTAAAAAGAAGAAAATATGGTACTTAGCTGAGGTGGCAGTGGAGATGAATCACTAAACACAAAACTTTTTGGAAATCTTCATTTGATTGTTTAGAAGGTATTTATGATCAGAATAGAAAGACAATTCAGTTATGGTTCTTGGGCAAGTACAGCCACCATTTTCACTACTGTGTTGAATGGTGAAATAGTGTGTTCTCAAGAAGTGAAGGAGAGCAGTAAGATCTTCTAGAAAATAGAACTAGAATTAAAAATACTGGGATGCCATGATGGAGACCTATGCAGATTTTGCATTTAGGTAGGAATAAGAGAAGATTGGAGAAAGACTGACTCAGCAGTTCTATTGAAATGATGTAGAGAGCTTAGTAGTTCTCAAGGTAAACATGTGATGCTATTCCAAAACAGGTTAACCAAACATTTTTGAAGTATCTAGTCAAGCAGAGCTATAAATGAATTTGTAACTCCTAAACATAAACTTAAGAAAATGCAGTTGCTTTTATAACAATGCAATTCCATGGAAGTTAGATTTAAATTTATTTTTGAAGATACATGTAGTAGAAAGACACTTTACCAAAGCTGTTAAAGATGAGAACTTTTAGTTTAAAATCCAATTCAGATTCTGTTTTATTCTGTGCAATATTTCCATTAAATCTGATTGATATCCAGGAATAAAAAAAATACGTATTTTTTGATCTCTGTGAGTTGTTCTAGTATAGAAGGTATGTGTAATTTTTTTGTGTTGCTTTTTAAAGCCAATAATACACTAGACTGATTACTACATTGTGATTACTATAATTTAAAACTACCTATGCCTCTCAGGAACAGAAATGTTAAAGTGAATTAAAGACTGCAAATCTTGTAAAGCAATGACCTGATAGTTATTTTACATCACCTTCTTAGAAAAAATCAGGAAGAGAGATACTACTTTTCTTTTTTTAAAAAATTAATGAGTTAATGTATTGTCAGCCCCGATAGAGAATACAAATAATATTTTTAAGTGTAGTCAAACCTAAGTGATACTATTATATGTCACCCATGGTAAATGGTAGTTCTCATTCACAGTAGTGCTACAGAAGGCATCTGCAGAATATTATATAGCAGTTACTATGAAGACCTCATAAAGGATGGAGATAAGAGTCACTGAGCCTGCAGATTTGAAAAAATCATTTAATAAAAAGATCTTGTCAGGCACAACCTGGTTATATTTTAAATGTCTTTTATATGTACTTGATTTATATTGATTGAAAACTCACCACTTCTTTTATGTGGTTGAATAATTAAGACTGATTATGTTTGTCTTTGCCTATAGACTTAAAAGATAAACATCCTCGATCTGTGATATGCATAACTTGATTTGTCATTGAAGTCTCTGAAAGGTTTGTAAATGACAGATTGCCATCATAAGTTGTTCACAGGAGCTGTTCAATACTGAAAGTAAACACAGAACTGCTTTGCTGTCATTCTTCAAGCTGAGAGCAAAGCAAATCTCTGGAATAGCTTTGGCGGTTATGAAGTACGAAACATGCCAGTAGAATAAACCTAATTAACAGATTTTGTTAATCAGGTTTATTCATGCATCCAGGCGGGTCTTAAGTGTCTCCAGAGAAGGAGACTCCACAACCCCCCTGGGCAGCCCGTTCCAGAGCTCTGTCACCCTCACTGTGAAAAAATGTGAGCTTAGTGTCCAAACTGACATTATAGCTGGTGGAGATCTTATCCTTGGTTCAGTCATCTTATGTGGGTATTTTGATCAATCCAGTATGCCCTAGCTGATGTGTCTCATCTACTGCTCCAGAAGGACATCGGCCTCCCATACACATGTGCACACCTGTAAGCACAGGATGCAGTGAAGGTGTCTCAGATATGATCTGGCATGAGTTGTGAGATAACTAATCTGTGTATATACTTTGACAGATACAGGAGGGCTTTGTTGTATTTTGTTAACAATAACTCATCTGACAAACGATTTCCTTTTTTTTTTTAAGACACTTTTTTTAATATATCCTGCAAATAAAACATATGGATTATTAATTGTGTTGTAACATTACTTGTAAGGTGTTTTTCTATATACAACAGACTTTTCACAGTCTGTGAGAAGTTTCTCTCTTCATAAATTCTAATGCAAAAATGCATTTTGGATAAATGTTAAGATGTCCTTCTGTAATTGTTTTATGTTTTTTCTCTAATTTATTATTTTTTAAAATCTTATATATAACTAATTTTTCTTTTTTATTGCAGAAACCTTTGAAATGCTTATCAGACTGGCTGAGAATTACACAAGCACACTTTTCTGCAATGCATATAGAAACATGGCTGCTGAGGTTACTGTACATGTTCAGGAGTTTTTCACAGACGTTGGACTCTTCATATTTGGCACAGACATTAGCACGGAGGAATCTGTCAACAGATTTTTTGACACCTTGTTTCCAGTAGTCTACAACCACATGATCAACCCTAGTCTGACTGATATTTCCCTGGAATATGCTGAGTGCCTCCGAATGGCAAGGAGAGCCATCAGGCCCTTTGGTAACATTCCCAGAAAGGCCATAGGACAAATGGAAAGGTCGCTGTTACCCAGCCGGATTTTCTTGCAGGCTCTGAACTTGGGGATTGAAGTGATCAATACAACAGATCATCTGCATTTCTCTAAAGACTGCAGCAGAGCTTTCCTGCGGATGCAGTACTGCCCCCTTTGCCAAGGGCTCACTGTCAGTAAGCCCTGTTTGGGTTACTGCCTCAATGTCATCCGAGGCTGCTTAGCTAACGTGGCAGAAGTTGATTTTCATTGGCGGGGATATGTTCTGTCCCTGGAGGAGCTCTCAAGTGCCATGAGCAGAACATACAACATAGAGCATGTGCTTCTGAACTTCCATTCTCTTGTTAATGATGCTCTCCTACAGGCTCGTGTCAATGGGCCAGAATTATCTGAGCAGGTAAGAAGCTGTTTTTATCCACACTCAGTACAAACATGACAGCAAGAAAACCAGCACTGATAAATATTACTTGTTTGGCCATTTTTATGGTGATGAACACATTTGTATCTGAGTTCAGATACAGCTCAGCCTTGAACTCCCTTAACTTTAAACAAGTGTGTATTCCCTTTAACAATTTGTTAAAAAAAAGACAAATCCCAAAAGAGCAGTGTGCCATATAGTTCTTACAATTAAAAAAAAAAAAAACCAAACAACAAAACAAGCAAGCAAAAAAAGTACAAAATTAAATATATAATTTTCAGTAAAGCCAACTCCACACTAGGAAATAGGATCATGGAGTTCTGCCTGAAGCTTCTGGCATATGTCTCTGTGGTAATTACTTTGCTGAATTTAAATTACTTGATAAATTGATTAACTTACATTATCTTACAAAATCTATATAAACTGATTTGTGTAAACTGCTGAGCAGTAGTCGGATATAAAGTCCTCACCTTATGTATGTCTTTATTCTAATATCAATATGGTCTAAAGGAAGGTTTGATGTCTAACCTAACGCACACTTGAACATAATCACCTTCTATTTCTCTCTGTTCACAAATATGCATCCAGCTGTAGCTGTGAAAAACTGTGGCACTTCTATAATGAAGCATGACACAAAAAAAAGACATATTTTTTTTTTTTTTTAATGTATAATGGAGTAAGTGTACTACAGACATGACCTCCATCTCATTCAGATTCCTCTAGTGTTGTATTTCACTTTCCCATTGTTTCAAAGTGGAAAAGTTCTTTGCTGCTCTCAAAAGGTTTTATTCTGAGGCTAAGCTGGGCTTGGTTCATCAGAAAAAAGGAGATCTTTAAAAATAAAGGGAAAGCCAAGAAAGCAAGTGTTTATGGCTCGTTTGTAACTAATGAAAAGAGCTTTTTGGTTAATTAGTAAACTTTCTTCCTACCTACACATACCTAGTGGTTTGACAGCTCTTCCCATCTGTACTGTTTTGTTTCATCCTTGATGTGTATTTCAGTAGCTTGCACTTACTGAGATCTGAAGCTTTACTCTTACATAGTCTTTTCCTCTTTGCCACAGACTATACACTACCACTATAAATGCCCATGCTATTTTACAGATTTTTTTAACTAAAATTGGTGTTTTCCAAATAAGAACAAAATCTCTGCTACAATATTTAACATAAAAATAGTGGTAATCACATCCCAGATCAACTCATGTGATTCCACATAGTATGCTGTAATCCCTGTTGTAAGCTCTATGCTGCAGAATTTGGCTCAGTCATTTGCAGTGCAATCCTTATAATTCCAATATATAGGAAAAAAAGCTTCAAATCATGCATAAAATATTAGCAGAAGCAATAATACATCCTTAGTTATGCACACATTTTGGAAACATGTATGTCAGTGTATTATATGCTCCTTTCATTTATAAAGGTATTATTTCTCAAGTGTAAATTGGAAAAAAATCCCCCAAAACCAGTACACATTGCTGGACATACACAAATCTACTTCACAATTTGAAATTGAATTTTCTGTTAAATCTTCCTGTTTGCTGCACTTTCTTCTTAAGATTGAGATCTGTTTTGTCAGGGAAGCATAGGATCTGTATTACAACTCCTTTTTTTTTTTTTTTTTTTTCTTTTTAACCTCCCTTTTTTTTTCTTTTTTTTTAAGAGACAGGCAAAATTTGGGCAAAAATGCACAGATCCGAAAGGGCCTTCCTCTTTCCATTGATTGCATAGAGATTCAGTGGTGTGAAAAATATGGAGTAAGCAGTCTGGGCTGCCACCATGTTCTGGTTTTAGGTGACATGCTAGATGTCTGTATCTTCTTTGGCACCATGGCAGACTCCTCTGAATGTGTCCACTGGGAAGCTGAACTGCAGGTAAGGAAGATGCTCCAAGACGCTGAAAATGCTGCAGTCTAGTTCTTTGTGTTTGCAGAAAGAAAAGAAAGAAGGCTTTTTACTCTCTACCCAAAGTTAATCAAGAGGCACGAGTAAGTGTAAAGGAAGAAGTCAACTGAGACTCTTTTCTGTAGGCCGTGTATGTTCTTTTTTTTCTCTACTCTTCATTTTCATTGTGAAACAGAGTTACTGTTCACAGAGAGCTACTCAGCTGAGCAGAGTTCTGGTGTCTCAGCAGGGCCTTAAATCACTACCAATGCTTTGTACTGGAGAGAAAAACTTTGTGAGGGCAAATCCAGAGATTTTTAAGCTAATGAATTTTTCAGACTGTATTGGTCCCTGAAAATATATGAACATGTGTGACTGTCTTGTATATCACAAAAGATCTTCAAAGAAAACTGTCTTGTCCAGGTTCAAATAAGAGAGTGAGAAGACAGAAACAATATATAAGATACAGGAAGCAAAACCACTAATTTTATAACTTGTAGTTTGGAATGGGGAAGAAAAATCTAGGTTCTATAAAATGCTGACTAACTAGGTAATGTTATATCCACCCTCCCTTTTTTTCCTCAGGTGGTTTTTGATTCTTTATTAGCATTATGTTCACCCTCCCTTTTTTTCCTCAGGCGGTTTTTGATTCTTTATTAGCATTAAAAGGTGACCCTCCAGTTATCTGAAGAGTTTTTTGACAGTGTCTTACGATAAATATTGCATTGTGACTGTTACTCTAGGTATGCCTGATTTTATTGACTTACATACTTCTGTCTTACAAAACTGAGCTTTTTTTCGCTATTTTGGAACATAAATTCCAGCCTGCCACAAAGTGTAAACCTCACACAGATATACTGATGCAATCAACTTGTTTTGCTTCTTTAAAAAAAAAATTCTTTATTTTAAATTCTAGTATTTTTTTTTATCTTGAGTAATGCCCAACATAGTTTACAGGGCCCCATTTCTGTTTTCATTGACAGTCACAGTCCTACTGAATGTCTTTTGGTTTATGCAGGTGACCCTAAATAGACTTTGATTTTGTGAACATTTCTACCTGTATCAGACAAGAAGGCATAATGTTACCCCTCTATGTCAGAGTTGCACTTGCAGGGTACACAAAGTAAGGAGCAGTAAAGTCTATTTTGACCACCAGAGAGCATAGATAAATCAGTCTTAACTACACATAGGCAGCTGATCTTTAGAAAAGGGCTACTTCCAGTTTTATATAATTGCTTTTCAGAGGAGAACCACAGAGTGTTTTCACTGAACATAAATGAAACACCTTGGCATCCAGTGAAGCAGAGTTGGATCGGGAGAGCTGGCAGCCTCTCACAAGAAGCAGTTTTGTTGAACTGCCTTTGAAGAATTTGAACTGGCAGTGCTGTATTCTGGCTGCAGGGTAACTTGGCTGACAACATTAGGATTTCCCCTGACATTAAGCCGTTAAAAAAAAAATAATTTCCTTCCCTCCCACCCCATTCAGAAGGAGAAACTTATTTTCACTGCCAGACTTGCTGTTAGTTCCTCATGAAAGGAGTATCAGAATTAAAAGCATTTAAGCTTTTAGTAATTAAAGAGCAAAAGGAGCAAAAGACACAAATTAAAGATATATTAACTAACTCACATTTAATGGGCTATTAGATTTTGTTTTATAATCAGAGCATGCAAAATTATGAGATAATTAAAAACTGACAAGATAGGAGAACAATCTCAAGAGCCTGAGCTGAAGTACTCCTTTTGGTAGATGAAGTGGTAGAAAGAACATTAGAACGAGTCTCAGTTATAAGAAGGTTGTGGACTGTGGCTCCCAGAATCCAACAGCTTGGACAGAAGTCTTTTGCAAAACTGTATAAAAATATCACAGATTAAAAAATACCTGGTTTGCAAACTCTTCCTTGGTCTTCCATCTTGAACATAGATTTCTTCGGAGAGTTGTAGAGTAATGGCACTAATGCCATTAGCTAGTGCTAAACAGAGTTAAAAAACAGTATTTCCAACTTGTACTTTTATTTATATATCACAGAAAAATATTTTATTCTTTTTTTTTTCCTCAACATGTAATTCTCTCCATTTTTTCTGATGAGACTACCACTTCCTCGCTGATGGATCTGCACTTTGTATTTGCTCAATACTATCTCTCTGGGTGTGGGGAAAACTATTACGTTTAACAAGATTGCTTTGAATTAGATTGGTTATTTTTAGAGCTAGAAGACACTTCCAACAAAATCCCACTTGAAAGATTATAAATTTACTTTTTCATGTACCACCTGAAGTTTTAATTACAGATACAGAGCTACTAAGATGATTACGGGAGTGGAGCATCTTTCTTATGAGGAAAGACTGAGGGAGCTGAGGCTCTTTAGGTTGGAGAAAAGGAGACTGAGGGGGGACCTCATCAATGTTTATATAAATTAAAAATGGCCTGATGTACCAAATGCTTCCTCTCCTTATTTTCAAGAATTTGACTTTTGTCTCAGTAGGGAATACTTTACTCTTTCATGCACATGCTCACGTTCTCGTTTATGAAAAAATATTTTTCTTTGAAACAGAAGTCGGGTTATTATTATTATAAAAAAACTCCAACTGCTAAAAGCAGCAAACGATAAAAACCTGTTTAAGTGCTTGGAAATAGTGAAATGCTCGTGCTCCCTCTTGTGGTGTAACTAGAAGAAGACAAACAAGTGACAGTAGTGCTGTATGCGGGACTGCAGAGGCTCCTACATCAGGAGCTCAACTGGAGAGTATTACAAGTTGAGAAGCTAATCTTATTTTGAGGTACGTTCACCTTCTTAGACCAACCCCCTGTGTTGCATTGGTAACAAAGAAGAAGCCATCCTCTCCTGTGCTGTTCACAGGGGCTGGCAGGGTGGAACAAGGTGCAAAAAAAAAGAGTATGCTCTTGTGTCTGATAAACAGCCGTCCACCTGAATGTTTTACATATCAACCTGAAGGGATTAAATCTGAATCGAGGATACTTCATAAACATTTAATACATTGTTAATATATTAATATTTTGATTAATAATATTTTGCTGGAAAAGGTTGTGATTCATCAAGAATCTGTTTCTCAAAGACAGTCTTCACTTGTGTATAATTAGAAAATTTTAAAAAATTCCCTTTTTATTTTTTTTTTGGTAGTAAGTGTATATTCAACCACTCTGTCCCTACCATTTCTTTCTAGATTTATTTTAATGTTATTAGACTTCAGCTGTCCATATGGTCATGAGTGTTTGAAGGAATTTAAGGGATGATAGCAAATTCGTGAACTGAAAGCCACCCAATTAATCACTAACTAAAAGATTCATTAAGTAAAACTGGGTTTATATACCTGCGTGGACTGTGGCCATGCTGATGGCTTAGAGGTCTGAGAGACTGTGTCACACTAGGTAATAATTGACACATTTACAGGAAAACACAGGGTCATAGAATCATAGGTTTGGGTTGGAAGGGACCTTAAAGATAAAGTTCAAACCCAGATGCCATGGCAGGGACACCTCCCACTAGACCAGGTTGCTCAAGTCCTCATCCAACATTTTTATAGATGTATCAAAACCTTAAAAGTGCTTACTAAACTTACCAAAACATAAGGAAAAAGTTAAAAGAATGGGTAATTTTCAGACTCCTGTTTTTGATACCCAGCTAGAGTGAGTCTAAGCCCAAGAGTTTTTACATCCAGAGAAGTGTGTTCTTTCCTGTTGGTATATGCACAGCAGTAAGAACTGGTGAAACACTTCACAGACACACTGTGACACTAGCAGGTGCTCATCTTTTTAGTGTATTTCACAATAGCCTATGACCCAAAGTGGAGCAGAGAGTCTCAGGATTCCTGAGACTTATTTTAGTCACAGTGGCAGCATTTAAAGATTGTGGTGTACCTAGTTGCTGACACTTGGCATATCTAGTTTGAAGTGTACCACACGACTTTGGTCATTTGATGTAAAATCCTCTTGCAGAAATGCTGAGGCCAGAAAGAACCTTTTATCCAGGGGGAAAAAAAACCCCAAACAATGTGACTGATTTTCTGCTGGTGAGCATGTGCACTTAGACGACAGTATACCACCATTATCGATATGTTGCTCATATCTTTGTCCAGTCTTGTGTAAATGTAAAGGCTTACAGTGCTCCACTTTCCAAAGTGTAAGTAACCATAAGTAGACAGTCTATGGAATCACACCAAGCAAAATTAAACTGCCATAAAGTTCATGTGTGGCACTAATTGCAATTTAACTGCATGGTTATTACAAGGGCTTTTAATTAACCTAGTCATCATACTGTGGCATACAAATTGTGCGTAATAACAGCATGCTGAGTATAATGACAATAGGTTTGTCTGAACTGTGAAAATCAGGAGATTTATCATTTTCTAAAGTTTCTTTTTATACCTTTAAACATTGTGCAGAATTTACGAACATTTGACTAAAAGAAAATAAAAAAAAATCCCAAATAAACCAAAACAACAAACAAACCAACAGGAAAAATGCTAATAAATTGTTGAGGCTTGACTATTTTAAAGTATTATAGCCATCTTCTTTTTTTTTCCTGAAATTGAGTGAGATGTGTAATTCTCTCCTGAATAATATTTTTGGTGTTCTTCTCAGGGTATTTTCAGTTCCCTTTGAGAATCCTTTTACACAGTCTTTTAGGATTTGGTGTTTGAAGCAGAGAAAAATGCTGTTTGTGGGAATGTTAAGTGGGAATACCCTTTTAGTGAAACTGAAATAAGAAATACACCTAAGACCTGCAACAACCTACACAAATAAACCTTGTATGTCAGGAGACAGATCCTCCTTTCTAAACATCTGGATCTGACTCCTGCTGTCTCTTAAACCATTGTTTTTATTCTTGGTGAGACAGAGTTGTTGAATGGCAAACTGGAACTGAAGCAACTGTCATTTGCTTTGTGATATAAGCATAATGCTCCATGTGTCACATCATATGTAGTCACACATCACATATAGTGAGGCTATGCAGGGAGAAAATTAGGAGTCAAAGCCCAACTAGAAATCAGACTGGATACTGCTATTAAAGACAATAAAATAGGTTTCCATAAATAAATTAACAACATAAAGAGGACCAGGTTGAATCTACATATTTTATTTGATGCAGGGGGAAACAGTGACAAGGGATGAGGAAAAAGCTGAGGTATTAATGCCTTCTTTGCCTCAGTCTTTAGCAGTAGAACTAGTTATTCCCTAGACATCCATCTCCCTGAGCTGGAAACAAGGAGGGAGGGCAGAATGAGACTTTTACAATCCAAGAGGGAATTGGCAACACTACAGGCTTGGGGAAGAATGGCTGGAAAGCTGCTTGGCAGAAAGGGACCTGGGGGTGTTGTTCAACAAGCAGCTGAACATGAGCCAACAGGGTGCCCAGGTAGCAAAGAAAGCCAGTGGCATCCTGGCTTGTATTAGAAATAGTGTGGCAGGACCAGGGAGGTGATTGTTCCTCTGTACTTGTCATTGGTGAGGCCTCACCTTGAGTACTGTATTCAGTTTTGGGCACCTCAATACAAGAAAGACATTGAGGCACTGGAGCAGGTCCAGAGTAGAGCAACTAAACTGGTGAAGGGCCTGGAGAACAAATCTAATGAGGAGTGGCTGAGGCTATTTAATCTGAAGAAAGGAGACCGATTGAAGACCTTATCACTCTTTACAACTACCTGAGAGGACATTGTAGACAGGTTAGCACTGGTCTCTCCTCACAAGTGACTAGTGATAGAACAAGAGGGAATGGTCTCAAGCTGCACCAGGAGAGGTATAAACTGGACAATAGGAAATTTTTTTTTCATTGAAATTGTTGTCAGGCATTGGAGCATGCTGCCCAGGGAGATGGTTGGGTCACCATCCATGGATGTTTAAAAGCTGTGTAGATGTGATGCTTGGGGATATGGTTTAGTGGTGGATTTGGTAGAATACAGTTAATGGTTGGACTCAATGAGTTTGGGCCCCATCCCTGGAGATATTCAGCGTTAGGTTGGACAAGGCTCTGAGCAGCCTGGTCTAGTTGAGGGTATCCCGGCTCACTGCAGGGGAGCTAGACTAGATGACCTTTGGAGGCCCCTTCCAGCCCTAGCCATCCTATGATTCCTATGATCTTAAAGGTCTTTTTCAGCCTTGAGTATTCTATGATTCTGTGATCAATGAGCATAAGACAGTATGAGCAAAGTGAGACAAGTAAGAGGGCAAATGAATTTATTGTCTCTGATAGATCTCTGTATTACAGAAGAAATGGAAATATGCTGCTGTTCGCAACACATTCTCTGAGGTTGCTGTTGCTGTCTGCATAACAATACACTTTCCTTACAGGCAGGAAAAAAACACAAGAAATAAAATATATGTGGTAACTTGCATATACACCTGTTATTCCTTCAAAATGAGTGATTTTGTTTGGATTGTGGTTTGGGTTTGTTGGTTGTGGTGTTTTTTTGTTTGTTTTTTTTGGGTTTTTTTTCCTACTACAAAAGAACTGATTATGTGTTTACTGCCTTCCTTATGGATATATGTGTTGAGAAGTATGGTAATTAACAATACTTTTCTTAGCTTAATATCCACAAAACTTTCTTCCTTATTAAACTTGACTTAAACTGAATTGACAGATGCAAAATATTTTTTGTCTACATCAGTTCTTTCCTTCTTCTTGTGGCTTGTTTTCTATCTAGGTAAACAAGGTATGTGGTCCTCCTGTAAGGAAGCCTACACAGTCTCCAGGTTGCTCCTTTGACCAGAACAAAGATAATCAAGGCTTGAAGATGTTCTCAAGAGACAGTGAAGAAACTTTTGCCAACAGAATAAAGTAAGACATTAGTTTTACAGACAGAAAGAAAGAAAGAATAAAGAAAGCCATTAATTTAAAAACAGAATAGACTATATTCAATGCAATGGCATGTATTACTGAAGAATAAAGACTGCAAAGAATGCAGCATTCCAGCAACATAAATTTGCTTGATTAGATTTTAGAAAGAGTAATTTCATGACTAGATTTTGTTTTCTGTAATAATGAGACCAGAGTCATTTGGTGTGGTTTAGAGTATTTAAAATAGTGGATAGCATTGGTAGACTATGAACATTAGTGCTATCTTTATGCAAACATTTTCAAATCACATTTAAATTTCACATCAGCAGGCATTATTAAATCTGTCAAAAAGCAATCATGGCTCTTACCAAAAGATTATTTGTACAAACTGATCGGAGAGAAAAAAATTTACTTCTGATATACCTTTCTACTGTAAATGAGACAACTGAGCACAGGGGCTAAATCTTGAAATCCTTGTTTAAGGAAGTTCAGCTTTTTTTTTTTTTTTCTTTTTCCCCTTTGGCTTTTTTGCCTATATGTAATGAATTGAGGTGACTGCAAAGACCTGGAGAATTGATTTATACCTGGCTCAGCATTACAGGATTAAAAAAAATGTGCCTAACTGTATACGAGCCAGGTGTAAGCTACCATTTCAGTCTGTGGACAGGAGGAGTCCATTAATCTGCCCACACAGCTATGAGCACCCAGTGCTACTTGAGGATACTCTGCTGCAAAGAAGGATGCGAGTGTCCTGTAAATTGCATTGTATATTCCAGCATTCTGTAGATATCCAGGGTAGCTAAGGGCATCTCAAAGGCCAGTCTGTCTTTAGACAAATTAATCAAGTCTTTAATGACCATAAGGAGTAATAGCACTGTAAAGGAGTAAGGGGACAGTGTTACAGTTGAGACTAAAGGTTCTATTGTGCAAATAACATTTTAAATCAGAAATTTCATTTCTCTCACAGTGTTCACTAAGATACAGAGAGGTAGGTATTCTTTGTCTTCTTTTTCCTTTCATTTCACTTTGTAGTGCAGAATAATTGCTCACTCCTGATGTCTCAGGAAAAAAAAGAGTGCCTCTGAGCTTCAAAGGCAGGCCATTCTTGTTAGTGCAAGGTCCTTCACGTTTCAAATAGTGGAGAAAAAAGCAAGCAAATACAGGATTTAGAGAATGTGGTGGGAACGGAAAAAGGTACAAAATGGAAGTTTGCTTTAGTCAGCACAGAAGTATATCAGGCAAATTCTAAAATGTCATTTAATCCAGGATTGTTCCATGTTTTGAAATAAGTGGTGTGTCTGGATTGACACCAGACGATGTTGCCCAAAAGAGTTTTAGGGACACAAGGGGCAGTGGACAGCACAAAGCAACCTTCTTTTCCTATGACATCCACCTGCCTGAGATGCTGGAAACACTTTAAGTTGTGCAACAGGCACTACACCAAAAAAGAGGAGGGGGAGAATGAGATCCACTGACACAGACTTCAGTTTAACAACTTTATAGCTGATATAATCTTCATTTGCTGTCTCCTTGATCACCTCCTTCTTTATTAGTCACAATAGCTTTACATTTCTCTTTGCATTCCCATGGCAACTGTAACAATTCCTCATGGAAGAGTGGCTTCAGCAAATGTTTTTAAGGAAGCGATGGTCTCTGAGTCTAACTCTACTTTATTTACCTCCCAGATACTTCTGGCAGGAAGTTGCTCTCAACAACAGACTTTAGCAGAAAATAGGTTCTCCTCAACCAGGTATAATGTATCAGCAACATCTGAGGAATAGGAACAAAAAGATTCCTTTAAAAGTGTGACTCCTAAGAGTTCCCAAATTTCCAAATATTTTTCAAATGCATCCCCAGATGAAAGTTTACATTTTAAAGTACATAGTGGACTGCCTCTGCCTAAATTTTTCCTAAATTATTTTTACCATCAGATGTAAGCTGGTGTTTTCTAGTACTATGTGGTACAAGAAGAAAAGGAAATGTTTCTGTGCTTTTGACATCAAAAAATTCCAGATGAATTAAAAAAAATTCTAAGCAGAACCTTCCACAGTAACAGACAAACTTGAAAGAATATAATGCTTTTTCCTGCAGAACTTAACATGGCAGACAGATTTTATCAGAGGATAAAATAGTAAAAAAAAAAAAAGAACAAATAAACAGATATAAAATATCTGAAGCTTCCACTGACTGTGATTGCACATTTGTGCTCAGCTGCCTGTAATTACGTGCTATCTGGTCTAGAAGGTGATGATGTGAAAATTGACATTCTTACCATCTGCCCTTCTAACTACTTTGGTCAGACATCAACAGGGGCTGAAATCAGTTACTACTTCTGTATTAACTTTAGCTTTGCCTCAGGATGTATTTACAAATAAACTGAATGACCTTTCTGTTAGAATGTAGTTTGTCAAAACATATTATGGCATCTCTGTTTATGTCAGTTTCTGTGTTATATATATGGAATGATTGTACAGAAGAAATTCCAAATGTTTACCATGAGTGGACTCTCTAAACAATAGTTTTTATCCAGAATGTAAGCCCAAAGCATAGACAAAATCAAAATCAATCCCACTCAATAGGAAATAGAGGAAAACTGCAAACATACTATGCACACTGGATGCAATTTCAGAGATGGAGAAACACAAGATATGATTATTCATGACTGAGAGAGTGTGGATGATTCGTATTTACATATTTTAAATCTATTGCACATAGGCAATTATATCTTGCGTAGTCAAAATTGACCCATCCTGAGTTTTTCACAACTGCAATTTTAGACTTAAGTAGTGCACTCATATCACATTTAATAGGTGTAGTAAATCTAAATCACCGTGGTTTATTTAAAATACTTGTCCTGTAATTACAAGAAAGAACATGTGGCTTTTAAAATGAGGGACTATATTTAATCACTCATGTTTTATCTGTTTTAATTTGGAGTAAACAACAATTAACAATTCAATACCTTAATGCCATTTTAGGCCTATGCTGACTAAGGGTAGGGAAAAGTATCAAATATTTCTGTCATTTTTTCACAACTCCAGACACCATACAATAGGTTAACATAAAGTGAACGTGCTGGTTTACAGAGCAATGAGTACAGCATTTCCTGATGCCTTTCTTTGTGCCTGCAGGTCATAGCTGTATTTTCTTTTAACTGACCAATGAGAATATCAGCTTTATAAACTACTGAGGTCTATCTGAGAGAATCAAACTTACTTAACAGGAAATTGACAGCTTGATTTAAAAAAATCAAACAATGGAGAGTAATAGAATAAGCACATTCCTTATCTTCTTGTAGAAACACAAAACAGCATTACTGCTTAATGCTATTGACTGACACTGTCAATTATTTCCCATGTTCTCCTGTGCAGAGAATTTATCAGCCACCTCCAGCTCTACAGAGCCTTTTATGGTGGACTGGCTGATGAGTTGTGTGGTAATGAGCTGGCAGCTGCTGATGGACTCCCATGCTGGAACGGAGAAGATGTTGTAAGAAGGTACATTTCTGATTCATTTTTGTCTTTTCTTTCATATTTCATGTTTCACTAAAGTATCTTTGACTCAAGTCAAGTACATTGTTTCCCTAAGTACGTGGCAAGGTTAGTTCAAAAAACAAATCATCATGAGTGACCTTCTCTTGGGTTTCACCTGTAAACAAACAAACAAATCTCCCTGGATTTCTGTTTCGAGGGGAAAAAAAAATTCATTATAGTGTTCTTCAGAAAATTTCCCTTCAAATATATGGCACCTGAACATATACTGGTAAAGAAGCTGGATTGTCATTTAAAAAATACAGTTGGAGACAAAGAGCATGGATTTTTGCTTGATCTTCATATTTATAAAATGTTCCTTTTAATACAGAGTGTGTGATACCAAAGTCAGGCTATTAGCTTAAAACTTTCTCATCTCTGAAGAATGAAGTAATATGTACAGTTTCTCAGGAGAGAGCTAAAAGTTAAAACACAAAGATAAAACTTACAGGTGAAACGTGTTATTTTATGTATTCAGTGGCTTGGGAGACATCATTCAGCAGAAATGGGAAAGAAGATAATAATAAACTGCTATGCTACTGGATTTGTATATCTACAATCAATATATATTACAAAACACCAGCATTTGCAGAAGACAGAAGGATTTTCAGAGAGTTGATCTCTGTTTTTACTTAATTGCTCTCATCACCAAAACCAATATTTATCTCAGCAGGAAGTCCTTGTGATGAAAAGAAACCAAAATATTTGGTCATTGTCTTTCTTTTTTTTTTCATAAATATAATGTTGTTAATACAGCATTTAATCATATGTAGCATCAAAGATCATCCAAAAGTAAGTAGCTAAGGGCTCTGTGGTGAGTTTATAAAGTGGGAGATAGATGGTACAAAGGAGAAGGAACTGTCACAGTCTGCACCTTCAGGTATCTCTAAAAAGTGTAGGTAGGAACTGCAGTTTATTGATCAACAACACTTAAGGGAACAGAATGGATATGCTCCCAGCAAACAACTAAAGGCCTACTTTTCTTCTAGAGTATTCTAAATGTTTTGGCAGAACTAAGACCAAACAAGTGGTTGACCCCCTTGATAATCTCATTTGAGAACTTTTGTCCTAAGGTTTCGTGTTTTCACATTTGAGTATTAATTATTTTCAAGTGGCAGGGACAATAAGGAACAAAAATAGGTGGTTTTGTGGCGTAGCATCTGCCTGAAGGAGAATGTTTAAGAACAACCAAGGTGAGACACTGAGAAATCATGCAGCAAAAGATGATTTTGCTTTACAGATTTGGGATTAAACTAGATAACCTCTTAAAAATCTCCTTCAACCCTCTGATTCTGAATCTAGGATTATCTAAATCCTGTCTTGCCTTGATCCCAGGATGTTGTGACATTTTACAAGCAATAATGACCTGAGCAGGCTTCTTTTTTTTTTTTCTCTTTAAACTCTGAAGATCACCTGAAACAGTACACTCCCTCTTTTTTCTTTTTTAATTCCTCTCTCCCCTCCCTACCAGTACAGTAATAAGATATAGGTGAATTAATCTGTACAGTGTTCCTGGCACAGATGGGGAGAAGGTCTGTATTCAAATTAGCTAACGATAAATCGATTTTGTACGTTCGGAGATTCTTCTTCATTTACATCTGTTTTTGCCTTTTCTTTAAAAATTGTGTGCCATAGTTGGTGATGACTGCAGCTTTGGACCTGACATAGGAAAGCAATATCATAACCTACATAATGCTGGTGTGACTGTATCACGACCTGAGGAAATTACTAAAGCTGCTGTATCTGTGCTTCAAGGTGCAAGTAGGAATAAAAATAGATGTGAGAGAATAATTTAGTAAAATTATATATGTTGAAGGAATCAAGAGTAATGGAGATTATTAAAAAACATCTAATCAAGTTTGGAAGGAATAGTTTCATATGAAACACATACTGAAAATATCCAAATTAAGAGGAATTAAACAGCATGATTAATTTTAATTGCTGAGCAAGTTGTTAGAAAGTGATTATAATAAGCATCTATCATCAAATAAATGTTTAGCTTTAGCACAGCTCTTAGGCTGGGGAAAGGATTTTTTTTCTCTTGATACTTAAATACTCTGAAAAAAAAGTACAATCCTGAATCTGTTAGCCAATAAAAGAAGATAAATGGTGATATAAGAGATCTTTCCTAGGGAGATTAATTCCTTTTAGTTTTTATCTATTTTAGCTAGTTAACACTTCATAATGAGGCAGTATGTAAACTGCCATATTTTGGCACAAAAGATTTGCCTGAGCAAATTGAGATGTAGGACGCGCCCATTATGGATCTTAATGCTTTGCCTAATATGCTGTTGTCAAGAAGGACCAGCAACAGACATGTAGAGAAAAAACAATTGTAAATGTTTGCTTCCTCACAATGTGCAGTTTTGGAAATGCCTGACCCAGAACTGTGAATGTTCAGTCTACCCATTAATTTATAATCTTAGCACCAGTAGCATTCCACAGCAAGCTAACCAAAACACTGAGTCAACTTAAGATTTGAAAGGTGGACAAAGAGATTTGTAACCTCAATGCTTTGTAAAGAAAAAGAAAATAAATACACTGTTAAATACAAATGCCTGACATCTGAAGTATTTTTGTTCTGAATTGCTGCTGCCCTTTTAGGGATGCTTGAAAGTGAAGTCAACAGCATATGATGCTTGGACTGTAGTGAAAAATCATCTGGCCTAGAAGAGCATGGGGCTTCAAAAGTTTCATATGCACATGACAATTTTTACATTTTCAGTTGGAAAGCTTCTGATATCAGGGTATATTCAATGACTAATCAGCAACACTATTAATTTTTACCACTGCCTCTCCTCAGTCACAAATAGATTGTTACTGATCCTTCTTTACTTGTCATAAGAATGAAAGGGGCTTATGATACATTTTTCTCTGTCATTGTAGAAAACAAAAGACATTTCTCTTTCTGTCATCAATATAATAATATCTATATATATCATTCTAGTTTCTGGTTTTCTTTTGAGAAACCTTAGACATTATTTTTAGGTTAGCTCAATGAATTTGGAAACTGAATATAATCTAAACTATTTATTCTAGAAAAAGAAAAGAAAATAGAAGAAAGAAAGATACTGGTATGATGACATTACATAAAAACTAGTTAGTTTATAGAAAAGCTGAAAATCGGATAGCTCTGTGTGTTTGTTTTAGGAGATTCAAGTGTCACCTTAGAGTAAAAAAATTAAATGGCTTATGTTCTGTATGTTTTTATTAATTGCAGGTTTTGTCTCTATTATGTCATGAGATATTAAAAAAAATAATTCCTGCTTTAATAATGGTAACATCAGCTCTCAATATATGCTTAGATATATGACACTTCAGCATGGACTTTAATTATGGTAAAGCAGCAAAATATGTATTTGCATTTGATTGCCGCAAAATAAATTATCTTTTGTTTTCTTGAGCAAATATGTAATTTTCTGCATTGTTTGTCCTAGAAACATTTGAGTCATTTGTCATGCACAGCAGGGGTTATAAAAGAAGAGTTCCAACACTGGTTAATTTTTATTAAGCTGGTAATAATTTACAAAATGTATTGACTTTTAAATTGAAAAACAGGATTAGAGGGTTTATAAGAGTGTCACAGAAGACTGGTGAAAGATAGGCATGAGAAAGAAGAGTGACCAAGGATATTCTATGAGCTTGAATTATAGCATCACCATATCTTAATTTTGGAGTGTTTTGTCTTTCATTTTACAAAGTCCTAGAAAAATAGACTTCAGACTTTAGTATTAGCAGTCTTATTATTCTAATAGGTTTTCCTAGGGAATTCAGGACTACTTTACAATAGTTTATGACATCAAAAAATGGAGGGGAAAAAAAAATCTATAATATCTTTTTTTTGTATAATAAGGTTTCATATTAATACCAAGGGAAACTCACAGAGAAGCTTTGCTGAATAGTTAAAAAAAAAAAAAAGCCTAACATAAAATAAATAACTATGAATCATAGTGGATTATACTAGATGTAAGATTTGTGTGTTTGCTTCTCACTGGAGTTCTACAAGAAATACGATCTAAGTAAATTTAACTTTGACATACAGGATATATTTCAAATAAGTTTAGTGATATTTTACAATGAGGTCCCTTTCACATAGTGATGCTCTGAAACATTTTCTGAACCCAAATTGTTTATCACTTCTAGTCACAACAGTTGAATACAACAGGTCTCAATGAATTATTATGCAATATTTTGCATTGTGAAATGTCTTCTATGGGGTTCACTGTTCACAGATGTCCTCTATACACACCAGTGTATCTGTTAATATTCCAATTGTATCTAATTCTGCTATTCACAGCTGTGAGTCTGTGAGCATGTACTTCAAAATACCTTATAATCTGTTCTCTTTAATAAAAATTAAGGTTTCTTATATTCTTCTTGAATTTCTGTGATATTATACGATAGTAGACAGAAATTTGTTTTTATTAGTTAAATGTACTCTTTATTCTGTTTCAATTCTACATTCAATTCAATTCTGCTGCATTCTTAGGGCCAAATTTATTTAGCACTCATCCACATGT
Organism: Corythornis vintsioides; assembly: GCA_025447755.1. Classification (NCBI taxonomy): domain Eukaryota; kingdom Metazoa; phylum Chordata; class Aves; order Coraciiformes; family Alcedinidae; genus Corythornis; species Corythornis vintsioides. The sequence goes on from JAOEGS010014561.1 coordinate 25,318, forward strand.
GGGCACTCAGGAGAATCAACCTGAATTTATAATAAAGGCTGTGAATTTAGAAATAAGTGATGCCAAATAATTTTTTATTTGGGTCATTGAATGAATAAATTTAGCTGAAGCTACTTTAATTCAGAAAGAATTGTAATTATTGAAGTGTAGTATCCCACACAGAAATTTAATGATGGTTTTTTTGCTAGCCCTGTTAATGCATTTGTATCTTTAATATGTTCCAAATGATGTTTGAGGTTAACCATATAGGCAAGTACATATCTGCTCTGAGTGCTTCAGTACAACTATATCTGAAAAAAAACCCTGCAGAAACAACTAATGAAAAGGAAAGATGAATGTGCTTATGTATGCTATGCTGTATGCTTAGTAAATAGCCCAGTCAAGTAGTAATATGGATAGTCATGTCAGAATAGTTATTTTTTAAGAAAAACCTGTATTTGCAGATTATCAGTATATTTTTTCAATTTCTTGAACAGGAATCCTAAGAGAAGGGCAACTGGCTCTTGACTGCATATATTTCTAGCACAGGAAAGATTTGACTATGTTCCAAACCAATGAACGCTCATTCTGGAGTACTGCCCTTCAGTCTTTTGACAGCACAGACTGCATTCAAAGAGATCTTGGCAGTGATAATTTAATTTAAAATCCTATTTTTGTGTCTGGAGAATTAGTTTTTCAAAGGAGAGGGTTTTTTTACCAGCCAGTTCAAGAGCTGATAGATAGACTATGCTGCCTCTTCTGTATTTTACTTGCTTAGTGAAGGAATATATTTGCAGAAAAAAAAAAAAGTTTAGTCAAACAAACAGAAATTGTTTATTTGCTTGGGCAACTACGAAAGATTTAAAATGAAAAATAATTTACGTTTTAGTCAATATTTTTTATTCTTTTTGATTTTTATGTTGATACTGCAGTATTTGAGTATACAAGGAACACTTAATTTTGGGGGGTGAGAATCAACTGACATCTTTAGCTATGCAAAACTTAGGCATCTGGTCTGAACTTCTTAGTCTGTATAGTCAATGAAGAGAAACTTCCTACTTAGTGGTAGTGGACTGATTATTTCTAACCACTGTACTCACTTGCAGTGAGAAGCACAGTTTAGCTACAGTAGCTTAGATTATTTGAATTTTGCCCTCAAGGACACGTAAGTCTGATGGAAAAAGGTCTGCACCCTATAAGAACAAATAAAGACAACTCAAAACATATTTCATGGCTATCAGTAAGAAAGTATGGAAACGGGTCACTTCTACTCTGTGCCTCAGGGAGTCGTAGTTACAGGTGCAGCACTGTTCACAATCCTTAGGTAAATGTCACTAGAAGATGACTACTGAAGGTAAAAGAAAAACAAATTTTCTGAACATCATTTGAAGCTCGTTTAATAGCTTTTCACTGCTTCCTTCTTTTAGAATCCTCTAGGCTTTGAACTCCTCCACAGGGAGAGCCTATGTGGCAGATACGTCAATGCCACCATTAGAGGAGTTTGCTATGATAGATGCAGCACACACGATGAGTCAGACAGATGCTGATAACAAGAAAAATTCTTGCTCAGCTGTGTACACAAACTGTAGTGGAATACATGAAGAGAAGCCATATGTAAAAAGATATTACAATTGTTCAGATAAGCAGTTTTCCCTAATACTTCCATCACCTCCAAAAATATTAAAAATATTAGGGATTTGCATTTCCTTTTTTTTTGTTTCTTTTCCCATAAACAGGAAATAGACCTTGAATAGGTAAGATGATAGTTTTGTAGGAAGAGAAAAAAATTCTTTCTGAAGGGACAAAACAACTCATGTCATAGGAAATCTCATCTTTTAATAAATAAGCAGTTTAAGAATTTAATTTTTCTCATATGTATGTAAAATCATTATGTGTACATCTGGGCGTGATGCTACTTCACCTTCATCTGCCTGCCTGCAATAAGGACTACTGTATACAGTATATACTTTAGTCAGATTTATTTGTTAGGTGTTTAACACAACTAAATTCACTCCATTGGGAGGAGCTTTTTGGGAGAAGTGAAGGTAGTAAATAAATTCCCTACTTTTATTCATTTGAGGGAGGTAAACCTGGGGGATTGATGAAAGCCATCAACTATAATCTGCTGAGATGTTAGGAAAAAAATGGAGACTTCACTCTGAAGTTAGCTTCCATCTGGGGAGGCTATGACTGAGGATAGACATTATCAAATGAATAGTTCCCAGCTATGGGAAATGACATTAAAAGTCTTGAGGTCAGCTGGTAGCTGAATGGAACATCTGGAAAGCAAGCCACATTTCCAGTAGGAATGTTACAAATATTGCCCACACCTGTCTCAAAATATAATTGCTCTTCTATAAAAATTTGCATTTAATACGATCAAAATGCATTTTTGCTTTTACCTTAGCATATGTAGTGTGTTCAAACCAATTATAAAATGATTTATAACATCAGAAAATGTGGGAAATATGTTTTCTTCTGCAAAATTAAAAAAAAAAAAAACAACCCAACAAAACAAAAAGCACCAACTCACAATTAAAATAACCTGTGATTAATCCACATTAAAAGATACCACGTTAGCAATGCTGGGGAATGTTTTCATCACAAAAATAAAAGAAGTAAAAAAGGGACAGCACAGTAATAGTGATAATATTATGTCAATCTATGACTGTGATTTCCTGTTTAAATGACACCACTTTCCTAGAACACTAAAAAAGTGAATAGACAACAGTCCTTCACAGTTACCAGCAATAAATGATGCCTGGCCAGCCAACTAAGAAAGGAATGTACTTACTCATATAGTGTATAATTAATCACTGAATCTCTGTCTAGGGTGTTGTGGCAGTCAACAGTGTGTCTTCATTCAAAGAATGTCTAGACAAATCAATAAACTCTTGTTAAATGTGCAGTTTAATTCTACTTTTTTATAAGTTGCCAGAAACTGGGGTACTAGACCCAAGGAAGAGAAGAGGGATGTGTGTTTATTCCAAGTCCCTGCTGGCTAACCTTAGAGAGTGGCTGCTTAGGGAGTACAACTTCTTGAGTGGAAACATTTCTCCTTTTAAACTTTTCTTGATGATCCTATACAGGGTATTTCTGAACCATTTTCTTCTTATAAAAAAAAAAAAAAAAGTTAGGCATTCAAATGATTGTAAAGATCTCTAATCTAATTATCACTCTTGCATGTGCATTCACTTTAAGGCCTATGTACCACGGATCCACAATGTCCTGCTGTGCAGCAACCCCTCAGAACTAGGAAGTGAGAGCCAGATGTTATAGAAGAATTTTTTTGAAGTATTCTGGGCTTCCCCTCTGTGACAAAAAGATAAAAACTTTTTTTCTTCTTAATTTTATACAGTATGAAGAGCTCAAACTTATATATTCTTTCCTGTTATTTCCCCAGAGGAGAATACTGGTGTGGCTCTTTTTGTTCCTTTTCTCCCTCTAATCTCTCATCCTCCTCTCATGTTTCATAATTTTTTTCAGTTTACCTCATATTTGCACACCTTTCTGATTCAGTATTTTTTATATGTTTTTCCCATTAATTCACATAATCTTATTTCCGCCTTTCTTCTTTGCACTCCATTTATTTATTTTAACTTAATTGTAGTAACATTAATCAGAGTACAACAGTGACAAAGTGGACTTTGACATTTTATTATTCCTGATTTTTCTTCACATAGTCACCAAGTAACTTTAGAAAACAAAGTAAGTCCCTTCACAAGTATTTTAGAGAGGATTCCTTGATCTGGGGATTTTTGATGGGAAGTGAATACTATGTTTTAAACAAATCAGACATGGTCTCTGAGGCTTTTTTCCTATTTTGCTTCTTAAATCTTCTTACTACAAATGCGAGTGACTATTACAATTATTCATTCTTTAAAAAAACATTGCAGAACTGTAACCATGGTGTATGTGAAAAACCACTTATTAGAAGTCCGTATTGGTTTCAAACACTTGATGGCAACTGCAGTACACATCTCTTAACCCTATTTTGATCAAAGAGAAACAAAACAACCAAAAAAAAAAGCATTTTTGGGTGGAGGGAGGGGAAGCTATGATAATACTCGTTTGAACTACACCGAGTTTGCTTAGACCATAATGAGACACCTTTTTACGAAGTTGTTATTTTTCCGCATGTTCATATAATTGCCAAATGCAACATCAACAGAGGCAAAAACTTTTTTTGGTCGTCTTCTGGAGAGAGCAGATCTTGTCTGTTGCTGCATGCTAGGTTGCCACCTAGTGGAGATGTCTGCAAATTCTCGTTGCACGCCCAAAAAGAGAAGCCTTGTTACTTACTCATCTGCCAGCAGCTCTTATTCTGCAAAGGAATATGTGTGCTCAGTCTTTTCTGAAAACATTGCTTGCTTTAGTTTTTTTCTGTTGCTTTCATTTAGATTTAAAAGGTGAACTAAAGATATCACAGAATCTTATGATAAAGGCTGTGGGATTTGCCTCTTCTCTCTAGGTATTTGCTGGTTTTGAGCAGTGTGTTATATACCATATAATGGCCTGATAAAACAATGCAGATCCATATATATTAACATAAAAAGTGATTAATATGTCAGCAGATCAAACTTGTGATTTGCAATAGCGTCTTGAATTCTAAAGATTAGATTAGATTTCAATTTCTTACAAGTTATGCCATGTGCTGTTAAAATCTCTTCTGACTTTAACTTAACTTGGCCATAGCTATATTTAAACAAGCAGCTCACAGCTTTGAGGGAAAATAAAACCAAACCACCAAAACCCCCAAACTAATTCCAGTTTGCATTACCAAATTATATGACTTAATTTGTACTTATTTTGTCTGTTTCAAATTGCTATTCGAAGCTAATGTAGGCAAGTGTTGACAGACAACCAGTATTTAAGTAGTGTATAATTTAATCATAGAATTGTTAAGGTTGGAAAAGACCTCCGAGATCATCAAGTCCAGTCTTCTATCCAACACCTTCATGACCACTTGACCATGTCATGAAGCGCCTCATCTAACATTTTTTGAACACCTCCAGGGGGTGGTGACGCCACCACTTTTCTTGGCAGCCTGTTCCAAAGCTTAACTACTCTTTAAAAGTAAAGAAATTTCTTCCTAATATCTAATCTGAACTTCCCCTAGCACATTTTGTGGCTATTTCCTCTTGAGGAAATACTTTCAATATTTAAGGGAATAAATATTTCAGTATTTAAGGGAAGGAGGACACCAGAGAAGAGCAAATGAGTACAGTAAAGACCAAGGGCACTGATCACTAAGAAACAGATAAATCGAAGGCAACGACCAGTTATTTTTATATCAGAAGCAGTTCCTGAGTAGCTGTTATTCAGCCCTTGTCCGTGAGCCCAAGAATGGCCAGAGCAGACCAAACCAAAATGGAAAAAGATACTGAGTAAACCTTCTTTCCTTTGGAAGTTTGTAGTAGGTCATTGCCATGAAAAAAGCCAAGTTACAAAGCACAATCACAAAAAGTCTTTTCCCTGTCTCTTTCCCTGTCACTTTCTTTCATTCCTCTTGATTAAATGCATTGGAAAGTCTTTTCAAATTATCACTCACATTTTTGGTTGAAAAGATACCTCCTTTTTTCTATTTTCTGGTATTTCTATTTTTCAGATCGTTTCCCCAGAGACTGTGTTGTCAGAGAATACAGGAGGGAAAGTCTGGTTCTGCCTATAATGGCTCATGTAGGGTTTACAAACTTGTCTTGAGGAGTTCTGCTTCTTTCAAATCCTCTTCACATTAGCATACCTCTGTTTTTTACTGATGGAACCAAGTTCTAGTAGGTAAGGTATTAACTTTGAAGGGTATAAAGCCCTGTGCCTCAGAATTCCCTTATTCTTTGCAGGACTCTGTCAAGTGGGTGTTTAAGATTTTCAGTAATGAAAGTGTCAGCAATGTTGTGGGCAATCTATTCCAGTGTTTAATTGATCACAGGATGTATATTTTTTTTTAATCACAGCTGTGTAAAGTATGGCCAGATATTGTTAATATTTAATATACAAATGTATATAATAAGTGATCAGTAGGATGTAACTGAGAAATTAAACAGTCAACAGCTAAGATGTACAACTGTTTTCAGAGGAGAAAAAAAAATCCTACCCATTTTAATTCTATGTGTAGAAATTGAGGAGGAATTTTTTTTTCCTTCTAATTATGGACATGTTGCTGATCTGCATTCTGCTTGAAGAAGGAGATACAGATGAATCTACAGTAGCATTTTAATTTGTATCAGGAGTGTGCTTTTGAAGCAATTCTCACAATCACCAACAATTACTTCAGTTTATGCTGTGGAGCAGTTTTGGGGAAAATAAAAGATTCCTTTCAGGTTAAACTCAATGTTAAGATATACCTCAATATTGCACCTAACAGCGTAACTACTAATGGCCATTCAGTCCCTTGTGATTAGATTAGATCTAATCAAGTATTCTCTCCCCTCCAAACAGATGTATGGTTAGATATTGGGCCATAAGGACCAAATTTCTACAGAAACAAATGTATCTAAATTTGTTGTTACAGAATTTAATTACTTGATGATGTTGGACAAAATTACTTTTATGGTTCACCACAGGGAGCTGTGCATGTGTGTGGAAGGAAGGAAGTCTGGTAGGAACTGTTAGGAAAACCACTGTACAAAACCTGGCAAACCCAAGCATATGAAGGGAATTGTCTGGATTTTGAAAAACAAACAAAAACCCCAAACCAACCAAAACCAAAACAAAACAAAAAAAGGAGCAGGAGGAGGGTCACATGTCTTAAATAAATTTTTATCCAAAATATTGTCTGTTCATTATTCTATGACTCATTATTTATATGGATTATGTATAACAATTATCCTTTTTTCTTTTTTTTTTTTTTTTTAAAAAAGAATCTTAATACTTGAATTGAGAAGGGAATTGTTAAATTATATGCTTGATAGAATGGCATGTGATTGTTTGAAATAATAATGATTATAGCAACAAAAACCTTTTAATAAGCCATGATGAACTGGGACATCTGCTTCAGGGAGGAGAATAAAGTGAAACACTTTTCCTTCAAATGCAAAAGATGATCTGTTTTTTCAATAGGACAGTCATCATGTACAATCCACTGTATTGGGATGTTCTTCAGCCTTAATTGCCCTGTCAGTTACAATTAGAGGTGTTAATGTAACTGTGAAATGCTACAAATTACTTGTGGCTTTTGCTCCTTGTGCCTTCTCAGCTTGAGATCTCTTGCCTTATTAAGGTTTGGTTGTTATACTCCCTGGGTATGGTTATTCACTCAGTGTGGATTCAGTATCATGGGTGTAAAAATGCCTGCAGCAGAATAGTTTAATCCTTTAAAGTAAGAAGGAAAATCATGTATTAGACATTTTTCCTGAAATAGCTACAGGTATAATAGGGATTTGTATAGCTGTACTGGTTAAAAAAATTACTGGCTTTACTGAAGTTGTTATTAGCATGAAAACCTATGATTTTTTCACACCTGTGTGTGTGTTCTTTCTGATCTATAGTCATTTACCATTGTGTTTTCTGTTACTATAAAGGAGTTGACACTTTTTCAAAATCCTACCACTGTTATTGTCTAGAACAAAGGGATGTTTTTAGCAGAACAACAGAGAAATCTTTGACTGTTGGAGGAAGTGGGGCACTGAGGATAGTGATTTGCTAGTCCTTTCATTTCAGTAAGTGGTATCAAAAGGTTACCCAGTCCAACGCTAATAAATAAAGGAGACAAATCAAATGGATAAATGAACACTATGATGCTATAGTCTGTGATAGACTGAGAAAAAGATGAAATGCAGGAGATTCATAGAATGGTGGCCAAATGCTCCTGGCTGTGTGGTTAGGCAAGATTTTATTATCTTCAGCTACTGAAAAGTGACTAAGTGCAGTAATTCAGTGGACTAACAGACTTACTTCCTCTTGTTTTTGAAACAACTGCTGTGCGTTTCTTCAGCCTAAGAGATTGCACCGGTTTTTTAAAGACTTCAGAGCTGGAAAAAGACTCAGACTGTAGGGTGCTTTTATCCTATTGCCCAAAATTTTGGCGAGTAAATTGTACACAGTGAGGGGCCCTTTAGTATAATCACCAAGTGATGGATGACTAGGTAAAGATAACTTGTTTGCTCAGATTTGAAGTATATGCACTGCTTAGTAAAACGCATTAAAATATCAGTCATCATTAATAATTGTTTCTTTGAATTAGCAACCTGATGTAGTGGAAGGTGCCCTGACATTGGCAGGGGGGTTGGAACTAGATCTTCATGTCCTTCCAACCCAAACCATTCTATGATTCTGTGATTACCAAAACTCATTGTTTATAAGGCAACATTTTAAATTAGATTAATCCAGATGAAATAGTTTCTTATTCATATCTTTTTGGTCTTTTACCTCTGCATCACAACTACCCTGCTAAAATAAATGTAACTTTAATGACTGTAAAGCCCAAGTATTAATACCTTTTCTTTCTGTCTATGCTTACAAGGGGAGATTAAGGACTTGAAAAAAATTTTAAAAACAGGGAAAAAAAAATCATTAGCCTTTAAAGGTGTGAATTGTTTTCAAAGAGGCTCTTTTTTTTTTTTTTTTGTAAATTTTGAAGTCACATGTTTGTGTGCCCCTAACAAAAGTTTTTTATATAATTTTTCTTATCTAGACACATAGGTAGAAGCATCTTTGGGCTTGTAGTTCCCCTGAGCTGAAAGCAGACAGAAATGTTAGGGACAAACTGTTCATATCTGTGCTCCCTGTTTTTATTCTTTCCTAGTCATGTTTTCAAGGCCACTGTTGGACACAAAATACTGGGCTATGCCTTTAAACAAATGGGTGTTCTTACAAACACCTACATCATTTTAGGAAACTGGTGGTTTTTTCTTAAATCAGATTTCTGTTTTTCTAACATATTAGGTATTTCTTGGTAGTCTTTGCCCTAGTTATGAAAAGTTTCGTATTTATTCCTGAGTTTGTGGATTTACGTCATTGTGTTATACAGTTCCGTGGAGTACTACTCTTTCCTTGGAGAAGGTGTTTTAAAAGATAGATGTTTTATCAGCTTCTCTAGTGTTTGGAAAAAAAAATCCTTTTATTTGATTGCTGTAGTAATGAGAATTCTATACAAAATGATTTTTAATAATTTCTTAGAATTTCTGAAGAGTGAAGTCATACGTAGTGTTCATAAGTTGATACGTCTGTATTGCTGAAAGAACCTCATGTCTACTTTTTAATAAACCAGGCAACACTTTAGAGGGTGTATAGCCAAGATTTGTACGTGTCTGTGCAGACAATAAGGACATTGTCGATGTTTATAATTTTTATTTTTTTTTTTAATTACAGAAAAGCAGTAACACCCTTCAGTCACAAGGTGACCTAAGGTCCACTGACTCAGGTTGACAGGTGTGTTTCCTGGCTCCCAGGCTGAGGCTTTCCAGGCACAGCCCTGGGAGGACTGGAGAAGGGGTTCAACTCTCTGGTTATTTGGGCTCCCCTGCCTGGCCATGCCCCTCTGTGCTCCTTTGTGTTGTTAGAAACGACCGTTTAATTGTGTAATCCATCAGGAACTGTGGAACATTTCTTGAATTTTTGTCTAAGTTTATACTGCTGTGCTTTGCAAACATAAATTTATAAATTGTAGGATTTTGGCTTTGTCTCCTTTTCATATCTGAAAATAGCAGGAATGGGGGATTGATTGGCAATAGTTTCATGCTTGCAGCACTTAGATGCAGTGCCCTTTTTAGCTTTAGAAATGTCATCCCTGTTTCTTCTGCCTCACGAGGAGAGTGTCCTAAATTAACAAGCTGGAGATTTGTTAGAGTACAGATGAGATCCATTCTTGTGTTGGCATTATGAAAAAATAAAACAAAACAAAGCCACACACATACAAAAAAAACCAACAAACCAACAAAAAGCAAACAATTAGAAAAAAAAAAACAAAACAGAACAACCCCACCCACACAAAGAAACAAACAAACCAACAAAAAGCAGAAAACCAGATTTCTGATTCCAGAAGGTGAGAAGGAGAAAATAACCACAATGTTCATTAAAGAGTGGGGAGACTAAGACTGTGCTATTTTGGTTTGTTTTTTGTTTATTTGCTTTAACAGGTGATTGGTAGTGATGGAAACAGGCATTCTGCTGTTTTTCTCTTTTGCTTATTCTTCTTCTGACCTCAGATGCATTCATATTACTCTGCATGGGGCATGCTCTGCATAACTGTGTAGTTTAGGGGCTTTGATGTTCCTGTATTGACCTTCTGGATCTTGGTGTAAACAAATCACTGCTGAGGCAGTTCTAGTGAAACAAGCATTCCACTAGTTATCTTTGAGGTCAAATGCCATATTGCAGGTATGTTATTACAGCCTCTGAAAGGACCTCCCACACACCCACATTCCACCCCCACGCCTTAAAACCAAGCAAATGTTGAAAAGAAGCTGATATTGTTAAGCAGCAGAATGAAAAATGTAGTCTTAGAAGTAAAAAAACATGCTTTAATAATGCACTTTTTATTGTTGTTTGGTGGGCAGGGGTGTGTGTGTTTTGTTTGTTTTTAATTCACAAATAAAGGAAGTGGTAAAGGGCATAAACTCAGACAAGCCAAATCAGGCAGAAAACAGATGCTGAGGAGCAATTTATGAAAAAAACAAAACAAAACTAAACCAGGAGAGGTAGTTTTTTAATATAAAATTCTGTGCTGGATCTGACAGCCCAAGAGTCACGAGGCTGCTGCAGCTCTGTGCTTCACGTCCGACCAGTAGTAACGTTGAGTTTGTAGGCACAGAAGCACACTCAGACCTCAGGCAGACACACAAAACACTCACTTGGATGCAGGTAACAGCAATGGCTTAATCCTGTTTCTCTCTCTGGCTGAGCAAGATGATCTACTGGTGAGAATACGTATATATATATGTATATGTTCTCTATATTCTCATATATATATATATATATATTTATATATGAACTGTATGTCCAAGCTGGACCTCTCCAGCAGCTGGCTCAGACAGTCTGCCCAGAAGCTGCCCCCAGTCACCACTGTCCGCTGTTGCTGGTACCTAGACATATGAAGTGTTGCAGGTGGTGCAGTTTTACCTGTTGCTCAAGGATGTTGTGGAGTCAGAGAAGTGGAATGTGTCAAGTGCAGTTTTACAAATGCCTCCAAGCTGGATTATGAGACTTAAATAAAGTTAATGGACACTTTGATGTGAAGGAAGTGAGAATTGAGAAGAAATATTCAAAAGACACTTACAAAACATAAATAAATTTACAAAAAGAGTCGCAGAAGAAAGTAATTTTAATTTGACTATACACAGTCAGGGACTGGTTTTCAGCATTTTTTTTCTGCTTTAGGTATAATCTGTGCATAAGTCTAATATGGTTGTACTGTAGCACTGCAAACAGGACCTTGGAAGTGTGGTGGTGAAGTTCTCAAAATATGAGTTTTTTCCATGAGCAGATCATTTTAAAGTCATCTAGAATTAAACCTCTAAGAGGGTTTGAATTCAGATGAATGCACACCAGAAAAAAAAAATAAGATAGAGACTAGAGGAATCTGAAGTAACTAATAAATTAAGAGCTACAGGTTTTAAAAGAAGGGAAGGAAAAGGAAAGTCACAAAGGTGACAAGAAGTCAAAAATAACCACTGTCTGTCATGCAATGAAATAGGGATGAGCTGCAATTTTTACGAGTTAAATGTGTGACACAGGGTAATAATAGTGAAATAAACATAGAGGAGAAAAGGTATCTGTCAAACAGATCAAACATTAAATTACCTATGAATGACAATACTTTTTGCTATTTTGGAAAAATAGTTCTCTACATTCACTAGAACTCAGATAATAAATATGCCTATTTGCTCAAATACATCCTTTCTCTGGCCTTACCCGTATCCCCAAGCATATACAGACATCTAAGCCTTGCTAATTCTGCTGAAAATATTTTTCACTGTTCAAGGAAGGTTGTCATTTCTATCCCCCTGCCAGCTGGCCCTCTGCTGATATATTGAAATAACCTGTCATCTGAATGACAGCTGGCAGTAAGAGGACTTCTGGTGATGGAGTTGATTACTAAGCTTCATTGACAGAAATAAAGTGTTTTTGCTCAGTCTTTCTCTAGCTTCCCTTCTGGGCAGGAGAATAAAGATAAATATTCATTGACAGACATAGTTTAATGAGAATACTCAGCCATGTGGGTTTTTTTTTTTCCTTCTCTCATATTAATTGGAATGATTCTAGGCACAGTCTAAGTGCTTTAGAGGTTTCCTTCTCTGATGATGTTTTTTATGCTATTATAATACATATGCTATATTATATACTAGCATAGTACAGTCAAGGTTATCTCTTCTTTTCCAATATCTTACTTAGATTTTTTCCCCTGTCTCTGAAACACAGAAACAAAGCCTGAATTGATATTTTTTCATGCTATAACTGAATGTTTAATTATGCAAACAAAAAATACAGGGTATATTCACAGCCTTTGAAGGTGTGAAGTGACAATAGAAGATAAAAGGAAATGATCCACTCTGCCACTGAAAGCATGCAAGCAGAAGGCTTATAAAGAAGAGTATGGTTGCAATTATCAGTGGAGCTTTAGAAATGTTAGATACTCCATTGACAGTGATTTCATCAGCTGATGTAGGATAAGTAAATCCACAGATGGAAGGAAAACTTTAGTGCTGTTTTCTGTAATTGATTGTTGTGCAAGAATTTCATACTAAAAATTAAAAAAAATCCCTAGATTTGCATTGTAAAATTATTTGCACATTAATAAATGTTAATAAAAAGTTATTAATAAATAATATAATTAATAAATGTGGAAGGAACAATAATCCAGAAGAATAAATATAGGGTTACATCAGAAAAGCCCTGGTCTTAATCTTGATAAAGCATTAATGCATTGTACTGCCTTTTGCAAGTCATTTTGCCTTTCTCTATTTCCCTAACTACAGATAATAACACTTACCTATCTGCCTTATGGGCATATAATGAATATCAACTAAGTCATGCTTGTAAAGTATTCTGATAAAGTATCATTACTGTTTTGGCTATCATGAGGATAATCAAAAGTGGGTGACCAAAATTTTACAGAACACTGTCACTTGATATAAGAAAAGACAGGACACAATTTGTCACTGGATCCTTAACTTCATACCCTTGTCAGACTTTACAAGCAGACTCAGGATAACCCATGATATTTCTTATCTAGACATAGCAAGCTGAATAAAGATCAGATTGTCAGCCTAATGTATATCACGAAAGCCCCAGGGCAGAGCAAATCTTTATGGTCAATTTATGAATGCCTGAAAGGTTTAACTTTGAATAAAATAATGTAAACTGGCAACCTTAACTGTATTGTAATTTTCTAGTTCAAAATTTTTGTTGCTTGAAATCAGTCAGTTCAGCAATGGTAGTAGAGAATTAACAGTATTCCTAAACTCTCCGAATATTCATCACTTTTACAGTTAACAGTGAAGGAGCTTTTAATAGTTCAATAGTTTAATAGTTCAATCAGTTTAATAGTTTTAATAGTTCATTCAATAATACTTATATTCAAAGAACGATGGAACTATATTGTCTCCAATCACCTACAGGGAATATTAGAATTCAGATCTGTGGTTGAACTTACAATTAAACAAGATTGTGCATACAAATAGATACTACAACAAATAATCCAAAAGGATTTGCCTTTAGGCTACTCAAAGAAATAGCTCACAATAAGAAAATACTTGTTTGTAAGAGAATTAAATGATCAATGACTTGTAATTCAAAGTAATATATTTATCTTGCTTATCAGATTGTTCCTGTGAAAAAAAAAAGCAATTATGTGTTTAAAATATCCACAGTTTATCTCCTTATCTGTCCATGAATTTGCCTGAAAAATGAAAAGCTGTTCAACTAGGCAAATGTAGTTTTTGTCTTTGCCCATACTATATCAATTGTGTTTATTTATTTATTGCAGTATGTTGTTTTATAAATAAGCCATTGTTTTACAGGGTATAAAAAGATATTGTATCTTGAAGTTAATATTGGGGGAAAAAAAGCCCCTTAGTAGATTGCATTTACCTGTAATCTTTCTTGGTGGAAGAAGCTATGGAGAAGGCTGTTGATGCTTAACTGGGGAATTCATGCACATAGCAACTGGAAAATCACTAGAAATGTGTCTCCTCCAATATATTCCCACATTGGCCACATTGTGGAGCTACAACTAAATGAGTCAGAAACTTTGAAGCACCTTGCCAGGTTCACTGAAACAGCAGTATGTTAGGCATAGCATTAGATAATGCATATTGTGAGCAAAATCATTATTTTTTTTTAAGATTTTTTTTTTTAATCATAAAAAATTTCTTATCTCAGTTTTTAAGACTGAGATAAAGCAGAGAAGATGGAAAAGGATACACCTCACCTTTCCTCCTGACTCATGCAGGTGTAGTTTGAGAATAAAGCATGTAACCATAAGCAAGCAGAATTATGGTACCAGAAAACCAGCAGATTAGTCCTTATCATCAGCTTATCTGTAGAGAAAGCAAGCTGACAGTTTCTGCCTTCATTACTATAGTTACAAAAATCACAGTTACTTTATTTACTCAAACATTTGGTCATATTTTTAGAGAGGAATTAAGAAACTTCCCAAGTTAACGTCTTAGGTGATTTTCTAGAATTGGTTGTTTTGGGTTTTTTTTTGTTCTTTTCAGCACATTTCAATGTATGTGCATTGCTGATTTGATAGGGTATATTTGAGGTCTTTAAACATCTGTTTCAGCTTTCAATAAAAACCACTTCCATCTAAGAGACACAGGCTCAGTGGATGGAGAGTTGGCTGAAATGGTAGCAGCTTGGAGAAACTCAGCTCTCTTAAGAAATGCCAGGTGTTTGATTTCAGAAGGTTCTGGGTTTTGATCTGTGGGTGAGAAAATGATTTTTACTTCAGACAGGTTTTATGAAGTGCATGCAATGAAAAGTAATTTCTCCCCTAGCTGTCAACTTCAAAACAACCTGTTCCCTAAGAAGCCCAGCTTGGCTTGAAGTGATTGTTTTTGTAAAAATCCGCAAATACACGATATATTTTCTGTTGAAATAATTTGGGTTGTTTGGGGTTTGTTTGTTTTTCAATCTGATGATAGGTCAAATTAGCTTTTTTTGCCTTTTTTTTTTTTTTTCTGTCTCTTTCAAGTCAGAAGTGAGCAAAGTGGTTAAAGTTTGTGTAAACAGAGGGGAGCTCTTGCTGCACTGGTTCTGACACACAGGCAGCAGTAGGAAAGTTACGCTGCTCATTTAAGCCATACAGCAGAAGGAGAGATCTAGGAAAGAATCTGAAGTGATCTGTGTAGCCAGTTCTCTTCTAACCCTTGCCTTACCCATGCAGCTGTTGGTGAAGTTGCTAAGAGTCATGCTTGAAATGACAGGTTGCACCAGATAGAAGAATGCCTCACAGAACTGAGTTTTCCCTCTCAATTGGATTCCTTCCAATATTGTATAAATAGTGTATAAAACATACATACATGTCTAGAACTGAAAGCATGGATTTTGAATTTGTTTGTGATTTGCTGACTTTTCAAAATGGTGTGCAATATTAGTATCAGAAATCTTGATTCATGATAGTTTTGAGCATAGCTTTTTCTGTACAAAATACAGGATATATAAACACAAACTTTTGTTTCTTAAGTATATTGAAGTCTTGGTCTTTAAGTTTATAAACAAAAAAATTTAAAATCATTGTAGTTTAAAAATCATCATAACAAATCAATCCACAGGTACAGGGAAATTAATGTAAATTTAGTATAATTTTTCTGAGCAATACACAGGGAATTCTTAATATACATTACAGCATGTATGCAAGTATGGTATCTAATTCCCTTTGTGTCTGCAGGCTGAAATTATAGCTCCCTTTTTAAAGACCAGCCTGTGAAACAGCTAAATATTTGCAGTTCAGGAGGCATTTACACTGCAGGACACAGAATACCAACCATGTTTGTATATTTACTCTTCATTCCTGACAGGGTCTTAAATGTTTAATCTGAGAGGTATTTCATCTGCCCTTAGAAAAAAAAACAAACCAAAATAAAAAAACCCAACATTTTCCCTCCTCTGACTGTTTAATAGCAACAACCTCCTGAGCACTGAGAAGGACTTCTTATATTAAAATACATACACAGTATTTGTAAACATGATTTTTTAGTTATCTCCAGAAAATAAAACAAAAAAAAAAAACCCACCACTTTATAAAACTTTTTTGTGTGTGTGTGTTGTTTTCCTTTTTACCTAGATGCTTCTGTTATTATTCCACTGACAACCTGTCACTTTGTGCAGCTCCAAGAAGAGCCTTGTACCTTTGAAATTTTCATTACCTTTTGTCTGGCTGCCAAGATTTCTGCCACTGTAGTCTGGTGATGCAGTATCTTGTACTTCTAGCCCAGAGGCTTCGGATCAGAGGGAAAGCAGCTTCAGAATGGAGTAAAGCTATCAGCATTCTTCATCTTTAAGTATATTTCTACTGGCATAATGGTTTCAGGGGCTAGGTGGCAGAGCAGGGACTCACAGCTTACTATTGCATGGAGTTAGCTGCCAAAAAAACTCCACCCCAAATCTCCAAATCCCACTGGATTTAGGAGTGACTGAAACAGGTTTACTCTGTCAGAGGTGAACGAAAGGAAAAACTGGAATGTGTGATTCCTGATAATGGGGATAGACACAGTATGTAGCATTGAATTATGTATATATCTATTTCCTTGAAATGGATGAATGGAAATCACCAGTGTTGTTAGTGATGACTATATCTGTATTACATTCAAGGACATTACTGCAATTCACTGTCCAGTGAACGTTTGTATATATACTGACCTGATTTAAAACTAGGTAGTGTGGAGTCCAGGACACATTAGATTGAAATTGGAACCTGGGTGAATAGTTCAGCTCCTTTCTGCAAAAAATACCCCACTACAACCACATTCCTGTCAGGGTTTCAGTCATCTGAGTCTATAGTAGAGATGCCTGTAATTACACTAAGTAGGGACAATAGATTGGATAGTTCTTTGCTAAAAAGAATCACATGCAGATTACCCTCCACATAATACCATTAAACATGAGCTGCTTCAGAGTGTTTTGTTATTCAGAGGAAGCACAACCACTGTTTCGAGCAAGGCTGTGTCCCTGCTTGAAAAGGAGGGCACAAGCCATAGCTGAGGTAATGATGTGTAGATTCAAAGTGCTTTCATCTGTAGGTTATAAGGACTAATTATATTAATTGCTTTGTAACTTGAAGACAATGTTAAGGACACTATCAGCAAGTTCATTTTTTATTTTCCTTATTTTAATTTTAGTTTTTACTTTTGGAAGCTCTCCTGCAAAGATTGCCCATCCAGAGTTTGTGTATTTTGAAAACATAAGATAAAGCAGGTACAAGAAATTTTGGTTTTGCTTTTTGCTTTCCTTCCAGCCAGATGGTACCCATTAGTAGTGAAGCAACTAAAAAAACTTCCCACTTCATCCCTTTTTTTTCCCAATATAAGTTCCACCCCAGTGCTGGCTTGAGAAGATGGGCTGTGCAGCCTTTATGAAAGATTATGGGGTGTGTTAAATTCAGGAATAAAGGCATAATTTCAAAGGGAAGGTGATCGCACATGTGAAGCTGCCTTGGAAGTCTCCTCTTTTACATATACAGCAATATTTTACCCTCTTTGCTTAGCATAGTTGTGGTGATTAAAGTGAGGACAAGAACAATCTGACAAGTGAATTAGAATATATTAGTGAATTTATAGATAAAAGATTAAATTATATTCTCTAAACAAAATCCATGTAATTCATGTCTACATATTCTTGTAGAAGCTGGCATGCCCCTCCTCTGCTGATAGTTTGCTTTTTTATTTATTCACAGTGATTGCTCACTTAGTATTTAAGTAGATTAAATTATTATTATATTCTATACAAGTACACTCAATTCCATATCTAGATGAACTATCCTTCTATAAGTAAAAATTCCCAGTTTGAACAAGCTTAGCTGACAGCCATTCCCAAGTGTCCTGCTTCCCTGTTGTCATTTCCCAGTGCAGTCTGACATAAGGTAAGTAAAGCAAAATAATATTTTGAACTTTTTCACTGGAGTTTCTGGTAAGTTAGGAGCTCCTGGCCAAGCGGAACTTCTGGTTACATGAGCAATATATATTTTTCTCTATTTTTCTATGTATGTATGTATGTATGCATTTTTATATGTGTATATAAAGTAGTGTTCAGCGATGTACCTTGGCATTGGAAAAGGTACATTGATCTATCCTGTCGAGTTGTTAGAACAGTCCCTGGAAGAGTTTTGATTTGTGTCAACTGGCACTTTACCAAACAACTCCCAGGCATAATTTGGGAGTTAGGAGGTTCTAGGCACTGTTCCCAATAAGCAATATGCTCCAATCACCCTGTTTTGAAAGCTAAGAGATCTCACTAGCATAGGCAGTGGCTGTTCTACACCTGTTTTTCTTGGTATCAGGGAATGTTCATATCACAGAAATGTTAATATAATACTAATAGATCAGATATACTGAAGAGCTAATTGAATTATTCAGCCTATGTGTGTGTTGTATACTCACCATTTTACAGTAATTCTCTTTCCATTAATTGTCCATCTCCCAAATGCATATTGTCTTTGAAAGTTTAGCATTTAGTTTTCTCATTTTTTTTTTCATTAAAACACATGGTTACAGTGCATCCTAAATTGAATATATCTAAATAGGTGCATTCTGAGTTAGATTCTAAATTGAGATGTACCAACATCATGTGCTAAAGCATCCATGGTGTCAGTTTTAGGAAACACAAGACCTTTTCTTCTCCTTTTATTAGTGATACAGAGAATACAATAGGATGATAACAAACTGATGCAATATGTTTAGAATAATGACCTCACTTTTGCTTTGGAAGTTTTTATATTGCACACATATTTTCAGCATCTGAGATGCATTTGTAGCAACCAATGCTTCCAATATACCCTCTGGGTGACCCATTTTTCTAATACATCTTTGTGGACAAAACTGTCAGCCCTTCTTCTGGCTGGCTTGTGGTCATTCCCATATCTAGGTTCTGGTCCTCAGCACAAAAGAAACCAAGGTGTTATACTAGCAGTCTGAAACAACCAATATATATACAAAATGCCTTAAATTCTTGCTAACCTGCTTCCAGTCTCTTGTTTACAGTCCAAATGATGTAGGCTGCCCATATTGTACACCAGTTCTGTACTCCTTGGGTGACTTTAATCCATAGGTGACTTAATTTGAACATTACACATCACAGTGGAATGTCTGCTTCAAAGTTATCTTTTCATAATATGGAGGCAGGATGAATTTTCTAGGTTGTATAGAAGTATATCAACATCATCAAAAGTCCCCACAAATTCACTTTGTCATTTTCATTGTAGCATAACTTAAACAAATAGAGATAAAATGAAGCACAGTGATTTCCCTGGTTAGCAGGTGAACGCCCAAGACAGACTCTGCATCCTGGTGTCCCTGTGTTGGTGTCTGTTCCTGGCCTGATGGCACTAGCATCTTTCCAATAACTCCCTAATAGTAGAATATTCCAAAGAGTATCTTAGGCAGTAACATTAAATTCCAATCACAATATTGAAAGTGTACAGAAGAAATACTAATAAGTGTTTATGTTTGATTTTAGAAGTCAGATTCTTCTGACAGTAGAACTACACAAAGAGATTTTAGATTTTTTCTTCTTCTAATTTTCAACCTGCTGATATTAACATTGGATTTAATCATCAGGAATCTCACTGAGATATGTGCATGTTTTTTATATATATATATATATAATATATACATAACATATATGTTATATTGCACCTTCTCACCATCGTGCCTTTGTGTTCAGAATAAAGCAAGAAACCAGCAGGTCTGTGGAGTTGCCTAGCTAGATGTGGTTGTGAATATAATGACTTTGAGAGGTTTGGCTTTGTAAACAGCTGATATGATGATTAGTAATAAAGGATGTTATATGTATTTACCTAACTATATTTAATTACAACCTTAGAGCAAGGAGAACACTGCAGTTACATTCCATTAGGTATATACATGCCATTGGGTTTCAGATATCTAAGCTAGAACCTCCCTCTCTCATCAGATGTTGTACAGGAGACAGGACATTTCCAATGCCAGTTTAACTAAAAATGCAAATAGAAAGTAACTATTGAGAACAAACTAGTGAGTATGTCTGGATTCAGGGTGATATTTCCAGAAATAAACAGTTGCAGTTTTTGCAGTGCTAAGTGTATCTTGAACAAAGCACTAGTGACAGGTGAATAATGGAATTGCCCAGGGGATGTCACAAAGGCAAAGAAAATGAAAAAAAAACCAAACAAAAACCAACCATAAAATCCAAACAAGCTCAGACTGCATTTGTTTAATCTTAAAATAGAGATAAGTGAATGGAAGAGGAACTTACCAAAGGTTTGGATGATCTGTGAATTCAAAAGCAATGCAGGGCTGTGCCCAAGGGTGTCTACTGCACTAGTCTTTTCTCGGCATTTGTCAGGTAAAACTCTTTCATTGGGATAATCTCAAAAGAGACAGTGTGCTGAAATTACATATGTGATGTAGCAGAACAGTTTACTCCTTAGAAGGGTTTGGTCATTTTGTCTGAATAAATCAAAATGTATAATCTGATCACTAGGGTACAGTTTCACTTTGCAGCAAAACTGGAGGAAATAATTTGGTTTGCAGGGGTAGGAGGGGCACATATTATAAGACCCCAGACCTGTGTCATGGCCTGATTCAGTTTCTGCAGAACTGATAAGAGCCTTTTATTTGATTTCAGTCAAGGGGGATCTGATCTCCTGTGGCTAAACTGTTAGTATTCTAGTCATAATCAGTGAAATAAATGTATTAATTAATATCCAGGATAGAAGCATCATAGATTGAATTGGATGCATTTAGGAATGCTTTTACATATGTCTGTAGATGGCATCAGTGTACTGTATGCAAGGCAAAACCAATTAATTATGCTGATAGCTCTTTCTTTCCTGATTTCTGTTACCAAGTAATCATCCTGGAGAGTTCAGCAAGTGCTCTGGTGTATAGGATACCAATTTTCTGAAACCGAATATAAGGTAACAGGAAAACTGATGCATTTTGTTTTGTTACAGATAAGAATGGACTACCTCCATGTTGGTAGTGTCAGCATTTTTAATAAACATTGCCCACTCAGAGAGACAAGTTTAATGTTTATTGATTTTTCTCCTGTTGGGTTATAATAGCATATTCTTCCTGGACTCTGATTTACATAAGTAGCATGTGGACTTGTTGTAAACTAGAATCTATACAAATATGTTTATAGAATCAAAGGAAAGAAGAAGTGCTGTTTATGTTCATGCTACCTTCCCAAAAGCAAGCAATTTTACAAGTAAAATGTCAGTTAAGAACATTTGCAAATGAAGCTTTTAATATTAGAGATTATTTTGAGGTAGAGCCTCTATTAGATGCCCAAGCAGACTCCAGGCATTAGACTTTTTCAGTGGCAGTACCTGTAGAGCACATAGTAGAGTGCCATCAAGTGGGAACTAGTGACCTGTCAGGATCTGCACTTTTGTGCAGCTACAAAAAGATTTAAAATAGGCTGAAACATGCAGTTTAACCTCTTAAGGGCATTGAACATATAACTCCTAAAATTGTGACATTAAGATGTATACACAGATGTGTATAAGCTCATTTTAATTAAATCTGACAATATGGAAGCTCTACTGTGAGAAATACAGAACTGTTTTTCTTACTGAGAGAACAAGTACTGCAAAATACTGGAAGAAATAATCAGTCTTTTTATATTATTTAGATTATTTGGGAAGTCTCAATGGGGGAAAAATGGGGGGTACTCCTTATCAGGGAGTATATTGACAGGATGGGGGCAATAGTTTAAAAGTGTGAAAGTGGGTAGATTTAGGTTAGATATTAAGAAAAAAAAAAATACTGTGAGGGTGGTGAGAAAATGGTACATGTTACCGACATAAACTGTGGATGCCCTCTCCCTGACAGTTAACAAGGACAGATTGGATGGGGATTTGAGCAGCCTGATCTAGTGGAAGATGCCCCTGCCCATGGCAGGGGTGTTTGAACTGGATGATCTTTAAAGTTCCAACCCAACCCATTCAATGATTGTATTTAATTATTCTATTATTTCCACCCAATACAGTAACAGTAATAAGCAACTGGAGAAATGCTCTTAAGCTCCATGCCTGCACTGAGGTCTGCCACCTCACCTTGGGAAGGAATAGCCTGAAGGACCTGTGCCATGCTGCATTTTTTAGGACCAGGGATAGGTCTTGGTCCAGTTTATTTGCCAGCAGAGGGATGTTCAAGATGACTGGGATTTCTGTATGCTCTCAACTGCATCAAGGAACACATACATTTAATTTTTTTACAGACATTCAGTAAATCTAGTTGCCATAAATTGGATTCAGAGGTAGAAAAGTAAGTATCTCTGTGCTAAAATCTTATTTTTCTGCAACTAAATCAGCAACCAACTAGACAGACAAGAACATAGACCTAGAAAAGGTCTGCTGAACTTCGGCTGTACCCTGCTATGAAAAGCAAAATCACCTAATCACATCTGCATGTTTATCATTAGTGCTCTGTGCTGTTAGTGATTAGGCCATGTAATCTCTTCACTTTCTTGAAAAGTTGGGTATTTTTTGTCATTTTCTCCTTCAAGTTATTTCTAGGAATTTGACCTAAAAAAAATTAATTAAATATAT
>JAOEGS010014562.1:0-18189 GCA_025447755.1 Corythornis vintsioides
TTTAAAGGAAATAGCCCAGTCAGGGATTGTTTCTTGGGCAGGAAAGCTACAGAACTTCTCATTTAAGGAAGTTTGGAATAATTTAACAAGATCACTGTTTCACCCAGGTGACATCCTCAATCTGTATCCTATGGACCAAGAAGCTTTGAACCTTCCTAGGTAATGGGCTCAGGGTGCAGCTCACACTGGCTTTTATAGGGAAGCAAGGTAGAATCCTGCAGGTAGCATACCCTTAGCAGTATGGAACTGAGCACAGATTCATGCTTAATTATTTTCCTAGCTAATTAGGTGGGCTCTGCAGCCTTTACTTGCTGAATACATGACATTGTGGGCACACATCCAGCACGTTAGGTAGGACTGGTATGCCTACACAGTCTAGACTTGCTACCAGTGTCTGTGCAGATGCACAGCTGTTGGTAGGCTATTCTTTTGTGGTTTGGACTGGCACAAGAGTGTCTTGGAAAAATAAATGTTTTGGCATCAAAATTCTGAAAATGAGGTGAAACTCCTGTGCATAGTGCAGTATCAGATACACAGTGGCAGTAGCTGATGTCAGTGGTCCCTGCAGGACCCAGAGTTCTGGTTCATGGCCAGAAGCCAAAATGTAAAAACAAACCAAACAGAAAAGAAAACCTGACTTCTTTTGCTCATCCTGTGTTTGACAGCTGAATGCTCCTGTGCAAAATTGCTTCTTGGTATTACAACACAATGGCCTCGAGGATTGGTTTGATGCTATTGCTGACACACACAGACTGCTTATTGTATTTCTGCTGAGCAGCTAAATGGGCATAAAATCCATTTTGTGTATTTGGAATACAGAACCATACATGCTGTAGGCATGTTACACAGGATACACTGCATATATATGATGCTGACCCGAGCTGAACTGCCTTTGTGTGTTTTCATACATCCCTGTAATACACCCAAACACAGTATAATTGAAAGAAAATGGCTGGCTGCATTGAGAGGGTTATCAAGCAGCTTGTATCAGAGAGCAGTAGCACTCACAAGGAAAAATAGATCATAAAGATTTCTTCAGTCTTGGGTTGCATACTTCTAGGCACTGGTGACAGATAAATATTGGTTTTAATTTAAGAAAAAAAACCCCAAACAAACCAAACAACCCAGTGTAACAAAAAGGACTGTATTAGTGTGGACATCTACCACCCAAAACAATGTGCTGAACATGTAGAACAGCTTCTAATGAGGTTGAAAGTATCTGTTAAGGTTAAAAGATGGGGAACACAGCATTTACTTAGATGAACAATTGAGGAAA
This sequence comes from Corythornis vintsioides, assembly GCA_025447755.1. Taxonomy (NCBI): domain Eukaryota; kingdom Metazoa; phylum Chordata; class Aves; order Coraciiformes; family Alcedinidae; genus Corythornis; species Corythornis vintsioides. The sequence goes on from JAOEGS010014562.1 coordinate 1,277, forward strand.
TGTGCACATCATCTTCTAATTCACCAAAAAGACAATAAACCCCTAAAGAATTTGAAAAAAAAAAAAAAAAAAGAAAGTAGAATGAAAGCCTACCCTTGCTCTTTAAAGTGCTCTGAGATCATCCAGTGAACATTTCTTCCAACCATAATCAACTGTGGGTTGGGTTGTCCCACCACCTGTCTTGTCAACATCTCTCTATGACTAAGGTTTATGAGCAAAAGACATCATAATTAGTACATTTCTCCAAAAATACTGGTCTACTGATGAAACATTATCATAGATAGGCATAGGCTATAATCAGCTTTATTTGCCTGGACAGTAGGGTTTCTGCAGGGAAGGGACTGGCACATGGATCCCACCTGATAGAGCCTCAGGATGTCTGTCAGTAACATTTGAAGTGCTCTTGAGGTCAGCAGTGCAGATTCACTTTAGAGTTAATTGATGGTGTGGGTTGTGATGGGGATTAAGAGCATCACAGATTGCTCTGAGCAACAGAAAAATTGTTGCACTTACAAATCTTGGTTGAACTGAGGATAGCCCTCCTTAGTCCTCCTCATGAATGCACACAGGCTGGGTACCCAACTGTCCAGAAAAAAAAATATTTAAAAGGACATTTAAAAAGATTTAGCACAGTCTGACAGGCATGTTCTGCAACTTGAAATGCACACAGAAAGAACAAACCAGAAAAGCCTCCCAGAAGCAACTTCTACAGTTTACTTTGGAAGGTGTGTGTTAATAATACACTTTTTGTGGCAACATTCAAGGTGACTCTAATGGTCAAGGTGAAACCCACTGAATTTCTCTCCCATGTGGAATAATAGAAAGCAAACCCCAAAATTCTGTAGCTCTGTAGCTAAACTATATCTGGGTTATTGAATTTAGAACCTTTCTCACTGCATTTGGCCATGTAAATTTACATATTTCAGTGGAAGTGAAGTTACTTCATTTCACAAGAGAACTCTGCTGGAAGCTCATCTGAATCTTTTGATGTCAAAATACTCCTCAAATCAGATTTCCAATGAATTATTACCATTATTTCATCTCCCCCAAGGTGTATCATTTTAATCCTAGGTGTTCTGGCTCATTTTCCAGGTTGAGACACACGTTAATGGTAACTGTGATTATTATTATTAACCTGGAGTATAACAATATGCACATCAGAACGTGCAGTTCTGCTGTCAAGGCTTGTTTTGCTGGAGGGGAAAAAAAAAACCCAAGCAAAAACCTTTGAACACCTTTGAAGGTCGTGCTGTAAAAGTCTAACTACCTTTATAGTGTAGTTTATGGAGCTTGGCCAAAGAAAGCACTGAAGTGCTTCTGGTCATGGGTTGACATTGTTGCATTTCAAATGGAGTCACAGAGTACATCTTCATTTGCCTAGGAAAATTCCAGATCCTTTCATCCAAAGCTGTTTCAGTGTTGCTGTTTTGATTCTTTGGCAGTTTATCTAGCTGCACGCCTTTAATGGAAGTGCTATGATCAAGCAAGCACAAGTACAAGGCAGCAGCAAATCAACTAATTCTGACAAGTCTTGAGCTAGATTTCTCAAATCATTAGCAGGTAGATCCAGCTGTGTGTGCCCTGCATTTGTGAGAAGTAGGATGTAGATACTACACAGAACTATAAACCCCCTGTAGTGGAAAGGTGAAGGAAGAAAACCAGACTTTTGAACTGCAGCTTGGTGCAAGCAGATCAAGCATCACAGACTAACAGTGAGGATCCTCGTACAAACCACTGGTACCTGTTTGGTAGCTCTCAAGTCTATGTAGTACATATTTCTGTCTCCTGACTGTAAGAGACTGGTCTCAAGTTCTGGACTGCTAGGCAGCCATCCCACGTGAAGGGGATGTATGGATGCCTGTTAAGCTACATGACTATCAAGAAACCAGAAGCAGAGAGCCTGTTCTGCAAGTGGCACATCCATGTAGGTAATTAGTCCCTAAAATATCTCCAGTAAGCAGCCTTGTCATTGCTGTCTGATGGGAGCAGCCCAGGCCAGGCTCAGAGCACTGACTACTATGACCACAGGTCACTGCTAAAGCTGTTGCCCTAGTCCTGGCCTGTTTACCAGCACAGTTTGAACAACCACATGTTCTCCTGCAAGGAGGCAGCAGTTTAAAGGGCTAATCATGGGTTTAGAAAGCAGCAATAGCTTTAATCTGTGTGCTTTTATAGACTCATCATGTAGCCTCAAGTCAGGCAAAGACTTTTCAACTTGGTTTCTTCCTAGCTAGGATGATATTAATCTGCCTTCTTAACAGGACTATTATGTGAAGTATTATTACTATGAAGATATGTAAAGCAATCTAAAAAAAACCCTGTATTAATTCCAAGGTATCACTCATTGCCATACAAATTAAATCTTACAGAACCCTCCATTATAATTGCACCTTTCAAACCACAGATTTTTCACATTCCTAAATGCATTTTTCAAAAACTAATTTTGTCTTCATGTGGTCATAAAATTAAACATCAGAGATAGGAACAGTGAATTTTAGGCACCAAACCACAGTTTGTGAATCCCTTCCCAATATTCAGTCCTCTCTCAAAGAGGCAATAAGCAATTTTTATCCCTCAGCCTCTCACCCATAATGAGTTGTAAATTCCCATTGGGATGGAATCTTTCTTCAGGTGTGTAAAGTAACCTGCATTCATGTGATTTGCTGTTTATCAGAACCATATGTTAGAGATGTGGTGTAAAAACAGGAGCAAAAAGGCAGGCTTTATGAGCAACAAAACAATTCTCAAATCACTATTCTTGTTTATTGATAATAGTGCAGGTACACAAAAAAAAGGCTTTGGCTGAGCCTGATGAATACAAGTCTCAGTATTTAAACACAGTCATGGGATACTGTATATATCCTTTAGGACAGATTAATCATAAGGAATTGCCAGTTAGCAACTGAAAATTAATTTCCTCTCTTAATGCTTTTGCTCTGCATTTTGAATGTTAATGCTTTTCATTTTTATGCATCATGCATGCTGCCCAAATGCTGATGCATATTCCATGTAGACAGGATAGTAGAAATTCTACTGCTTAGACACAATTTGGGTCCATTGAAGCAGAGATTAAAGGAGACTGCATCACAACTATGTGTTAGAAAAATATATATATAATACATCATAGTGGTTAGACTTGCTCACCTCTTTTTCTAATATTTTCCACAAATTCTATCAAACTAGAAAAGCTGTATCAAAAAGCAAAATCCAACCTACCTAGCAGCATTGCCTACAACAGCTATAAAGACCTTTGCCAGCTGTAAGAGAAACTTTGGTTCCTGCCTGTTTTTAATAGCAAGGTAACACCAGTTAGTTGTGTATCAGAAAACAAAACTGCACATTTTGCTCAGTTGTACTAAAAATCTATTTCATGACAATGTGTATTTTTAAAGACATACAGCTTTTCTTTTGCTTTACAGCTTAGTGAGATAAACAGACATGTGTTTTCAAAAGAGTATAAAATAAAAGAGGGACCTGTTCTGTTTTTACTGAAGTCACTGGGCAAAACTCCAATGTACTTGCAGAAGAGCAGATTTGTACTTTGCTTCTACTGTTTTATAGATAAAACTGAAGAGAATTACATTTCAGCTGGAAGCTAGGCTGAATTTCACTTTAAAATTCATGCATTACTGCTAGCAGATGCTTTCATAATGCTATGCATGGATTTACACTTGAACGTGCGGTGGATTCTTACTGCTTCTAGTGATAAAAATCCACAAGAGAGTGGCCACGATCCTCCAGTCCCAAAGGCACAGACAAGGAATCTCATGCCCAAGGAGCACACAGAATAAAACCTCTGGTCTTTTTACTGTAGTGCAGCAAAGGGATACCACATTATACATGCTTTATACACACAGAAGAACCTTTTACCTTGATACGCAGTGGGCAATGAGCAGCTCCCAGGGCTGTAGCTATTGAAGAGTGTAGAAAATGCAACTGGCCTTGATCCCTCAAGCCAGGCAAGCCCAGGCAGCAGGCCAGGGAGAAGTAGAAAAGTTTGGGGAAGTGTTGCCAGCTATCTGGCTTAGAGGCACTCTGCTTTGTTTTGGTTTTTTTTTTCTTTTTTGATTCACCAGGACTCATGCCAACATTAAGCCCATTCCAACATTAACAACACCCAACTGAAGTTGCAAGATACACAGCAGAAGGAATAAAAGCACAAACCAGTAATGAAGACCCTAAGCCTACAATCCCAGCTGTAACAAATGTCCTTTCTGACTCACCAAAGCCCCTGCTATTACAGCTCAAGAATTCCTTCTGATCAGCATGTACAATGTGGGAAAAACCTCTGCAAGGTAATCAGGGTGCATAGTTAATGTTTTTAAATGCCTATTTTGGTGCCACCTAGCAGGCAGTGACTGACTGCATTGGTATTCCCTCTCTCCCTTGTGGACTTGGTGTCAGGTGCTCTGTCAAATTTGGCATTTTGGAGTCACCCACCAATTTTGGAGTCACCTCGACAGAGGTTTTCTTTTGGGATCAGACAGACTGAAAATTAAGAAAGACATAAAACTGCTGCAAAATAAAGTTAACAAATGTCAGCAACATTAAAAAAAACCCAACCCAAACAGCCTATTGATATTTTGAAAAAGGATCCCTGTATCTTATGTGAAACAAAATAATTCAGTCTCCAGTACTGTTTACCAGCCACGTGCAGGGAAACACTGTAATTATGGTTGATGTTGATTTAAACCAGGCAGATTGAAACAAAACATGGTGGAATCAAGGAGATTGTTTTAGAATTAGCAGGAATAATTTCAGGGCCAACCACCCCCTTATTGGGATAACAACATTTCCAAAGCAGCCAGAAGTTTAACTTGTTTCTAGTCATACAACTGACAAACATTCTGCTTCAGATATATTTAATTTGCTTTTTACTGCACTAAAAGACAGTATTCAACAGAAGTTAAATTGTCCTAATGTCTTTGTATCTCACAGTCTGATGATGAGAGAAAAGGATGTTCCCTGTGACTCCATTCAACATGTTATCTGTATATTTTGAGTGAAGTCTGTGTCTCATCACTCTTTTTTGCAATGCCTTTCTGAGCTGAAGGCTGTGTCTTATGTTTCACATGTGCAGAAACTAGCACAAAAAAAGCCATTTCAGTAGGTATCCTAAATTCATTTCCTCTGGAAAGACACTGATTAATTAAGAAACAAAGATTAGGTCTCCATTTAGAATTCAACCCTCTACCAAAGCACCTGCTCACCCCACTGAATGAAGCTGTGCAAGCTGTTTTCACAATATCCATGTACATGACCATGCTTTGCTGAAACTCTGGGTGAAAAGATGACTGCCACTCAGATATGACCATCTTTCTGCTGTTGCACTGTGATGTTATCTGATAGGTGTTTGCCTGAGGTCATAGCACAAATCAATTGATGTAGGATGTATACTCATACCCATTACCTGCACTTGTACAGATACACCAAAAGTAGTATCTTTCTCCCTAATTAATAATTTCTGTATTAATTTACTGGATGGGCATGCTTAAAAATGGCATCACCCATGTCTAGCTTTGATAACCAGTTGCCAGGGGGAGAACATTGAGCAGCACTACAATGCACAGCTGTCCTGTGTCTGCATGATGCCCTAAGCCATCATATCCTTTCAATATTTTCTGTATAATGGAGAAAGAGTCATAGACACATTGCACCTATCAAGAAAATTAATGTGCTTTTTGAACAACATTGAGCATTAGAAATAATAATAATAATAATAACTACACCCCCCACCCATTTTCTATGTTGAAATAAATCAGTTAATTACTATAACTGCTTTTGTCCAGACCAAACTCTGGCTTGTGGAATAAGGTTATAAAATATTATAGTAATTGCCAAATTAATATTAACTTGCATTAGACTATTTATTGTTATAAATTATTTGCTAATTTGTTAAAATCTAGAGTCCATGCAATACACCATTTTGTAAATCAGCAATTGTTTGTTTTTCCATGAGCAAAAACCAGCATGAGACATGGAATGTGTTCCTTGCCTTCCTTAAGTGCTGTAAAACATAATGATGATATTTATGAATGTGACTATAAATAAGGAAGACTCTAAAACCATTTAAAAGTGCCTAACAGATCCTTTTTGTTCTAAACATCACAGACAGCATTAACAGCTACACATTTTCCAATACCCTAACACTGCAGAATGTTCTAAATATGTGAAGACTGTCTTGCAACCCTTAATCCTGTGATCAAGGCCTCCTGAAATTGCTCCCAGGTGTACAAAGTCTATCCAGTTGGGTTCTAAGCTGGCATTTGCTGTAAAAGAGTAGCAGACTTCTTTTAATAGCAGAAAGTACCTTGGATTTAGTTCAGTTAGATATTAAATAAGGGGATTTGCCAGACCATCACTGAGGACACCAGTTCATCCTGTCGCTGCTGCTTGGTCTTCTTGTTCACTCTCCTGTGTCCTTGGCCACCAGAAATCACTAACACCGAACTTGCTTTCATTTTCTTGGATCTCTGTCTTTTACATGTAATTGAGATACTCTGATCCTTTAAAAGCTCATAAATGTTACTGTCCTCTGGCCTGTGTTCTAGGGGAATCGATCCATGAGACAAAGCATGGCCAGAAGATAAGTCACTTTTTTGTGCAGTGGATCCTACTGAGTCCCCCAGACAAACTGCAGTGTCGTAGGTGTTACTAAGGGCAGAACCAGGTCTTTCATTGTGCAGAACATTCTTTTGGTCATCATCTTTAGGTTCTGAGCTACTAGGCAGACTGTTCCTCATTTTGTTTCTGTTCTTCTTGTTTATAGATGTAGCTGTTACAAGAAACTTGACTGGGCCATTGTGTGCATGATATGACACCATTCCTCTTCCTGGAGCCAAAAGAAAAAGACAATTCAAGAATATTATTTATTTTACCACAGTGTTCCATCATAATTATTTCATGAAATTTGCATTAAATTTATCTATTTATTATCTATTATCTACATCCAGATTGTCTTTTGCCTTGTGTGTACATAATTTACAGAAAAAAAGTATACTTAAAAAAAAAATATGTTGTAAAACAAGTGCTTTAGGACTGTACTAAAACATCAGCTGAAACATGGCATTAAGAGTTTTGGTTGACTTAGTTTTGTGCTCTGTTCTCACATCTCACAGAAATGCTGCTAACTTCTTTTTGCTGGCACTGACATAAATGTAACACTGGAGTTTTTCTGGTACTCCACAAACAGAACAGGGGCTTTTCAATTAAGCCAGTTGTACCTCTCCAAATATTCTTGCACAAGATCATCTCTTTCATTATAATAGATGCCTCCACACTACCAAGTGGGAACTAAAACTCATCCTTCTGAATGGTTCTATAGTTAACTATGGCAGATTTGTACACAAAAGACTGAATAATTTTGGTTTTCTTTTCTTAAAGTATTTAAACAGTGGGATTTTGTCAGTACAAGGAAGATTTACATTGTGCAGATCATTAGAATGTATGAAAACCAAATTGCTTATGGCCAAATTCAGAAGCTATAACAATATCAGTATATATGGCTTTTAGAGAGAAAAAAAAAGGGGAGGGGAGGGAATTCAGATTCTACAAAATCAGCTACAATAAGGAAAAGAGCTGGACTATCAAAGGGAGAAAACCTACAACCCTACAAATCACTCTGTGCATCTTTAACTCCCTAATGCATTCCAAGTTATAATAACATACATTCTGCTTTCACAGACAGTGCAGTGATATAAAGATTAATTAGCACTGTTGGAAGTACAACTGGGAAGTCACAATTTTTCAGTGCATATTCTGAATATAGCATCAAAGACTACAAAAATAGATCTCTAAAGGTAATGTTGCTAGATGTGTGAAATCTGACAGATCTTGATCCAAAATAAATGCAAGAATATACAGATGACATAAACCACAATAACCAAACCAGAAAATGGAAGAATAAAACGAGGTATTTTTTTGATCATGCAAGTAAGCATTTTCTTATATTGCATTTATTTTCACCTAACATAGGTTCCATATTTTTAAGCAGCATTTATCCTGTCATACTGGATTATTGCTGCGTATTTTGCTGAACACAGAGGATTTAGTTTTCATTTCACAAAGTTACATAAGCTTTTTTTTTTTCCCCCTGAAGGAAGTTTCAAACAGCTTGCCTCATAAAATATGCCAGCTTTGCTCCACAGCACAGAAGCTCAAGCAAAATTCTGAATCCAAAACACAGCGTGGGAAAGCTTCTATTAAACACATCGTTAAAATCCTGCTTCTGCTAGAAGCTTAAACAGTTGCAAAATGATAGAGCAGCATTCATGCACCTGTATTTCAACTAGAGTAATATGAAAGTAACAATGTAACTCAATAAATACATCTCTCCAAATTGAAAAAAACCCTTGATTGTTGTAAAAAAAAAATTAAAAATTATATATATATATACACACACACACACATCTCTCATCACAAAGCTCTGGCACATATCTGAACAATACATATAATTTGTCAGATTCACTTAAACTATTGACAGAAGAGAAATGAATCTTCAGTAGAAAACCAGTGTACTCAAGCCATTTGAGAAATTTCACTCACCAGTTACTTTGGGAATCCCCTGCAAGCGTGGCACTGGCAATGCTACTATTACACCCAGGTTTGTTCCAACCAGCAATAAACCATGGCACACCAGGAGGCTGCTCACAGAAACATGCTGCTGCCCTGTGAAGTTGAAGTGGTGCTCTGTTACTCAAGAGTGATGATCTTTGTCTAGATCAAAGTCACTTCAAGTGAACCCAATCAGCTGTAGTGTCTCAAACAGCAAAGCACTCATCTCCCAAAGGCAAATATTGCTACTTGTTTTGAAACCTTGGAAAAACAGGAAACATCTGTATCTGAAATTATGTTTCTAAGTAGCATATAACAACTAAAATATTTTTTTAAATAATTTTTAAAAAATCCTATTGATATACTAATTTAGAATATTAACTGATCTGCTAGACAAGGTTTGAAATCATACTTTCCTTATTTTTTGACTTTTTACTTTGATACATTTCAAATTCAGAGGGAAAAAAAACCCAAACAAATTATCCAGAATGCATTACACAGTATTACAGAAATTAACAAGAAAATGAAATGATAAAAGCCAAAACCAATCAAATACTCTCCATCTTTAAATAATGACTTTTAGATCACATTGTCCCAATGCAAACAGAACTGTTAAAAGCTGTAATATTTTACATTTTAACTTTACCAAGAACAGAAGCCAACCATTAAGCTTATACATGCACAAATAAATGGCTTTATTGCCTGTGTTCTGCTCTGTATTCATCTTTATCAGGATTCAAGTACAACCACCACCAGACCTGGGTAAATCCTCATATCCTTTCACAGATATCTTCTGAAGTCAGCCCTACCTAGGTGCAAGGGCATACTGGTGCATATGCTCTTACATGACCATGCTGCTCTTACTGTATAAAAACAAGCCCACTGTAAAGATCTATTCAGCTGACCTAAAGTTTTCCATGAGCTTTTTATCATTTCCCAACAGGAAAATTATAAAACAACTCAATTTATGGTCTGGCACCTGGTGGGGTGAGGACAACAGAAAGCTGTAAGTGTCCAAGTATAGTTTGCTTTCTTCAGGAAGGAAATTATTATCTTTTTCCTTTTTCTCATCTTTTTCCAGGAAACACACATGATACACACAGGATATAAAATATACACACAACACAGCAACTTCAGCAGAAATCACCTCTTTGTTAAACAGGTAATCTGTCATCATCCATATGAGCAATGAATGTATATGTATCAAGGTCACAGTAACCTCTTTAAGAGGACAAACTCTTTCAGAGCTGAAAGGAAAAACATGTTTAAAGATGTTTTTGAATAAACAAATATTGAATGTGACTGGAAAACCAAACCAGACTACTGACGTACAGCATGATTTTATAAATTTTGGTGCAAGCTCTAATAAAGTCTGTGAAAAGCTGCCTTTGTTGATATTTCAACTACAGATTACAAATGCTAAGCATCAAGTTGCTGTACAAATTACACTGCTGTAGTGAAGTGTGTATATTTGTCTTCAAATTATTTTTTTTTTTTCTCCTGCTGCTCAGTATGCCCTCTGTTCAGCTAAGGGAGCATTTCAGGCACTTAAAAGCAATCCAGCTGTACTGTGGTTTGCTAGACAGTGAAACAGTTACCTTGATCTGCAACAGTAATGATGCTCTTCCTCTCAACCATTGTCTTCCTCTCACATATAGCATTTGTGCTTTTTAGAATTTTGTTACAGAACACAAGCTTGTTAGATATAGAATCATAGAATGTTTAGGGCTGGAAGGGGCCTCCAAAGGTCATCTAAGTCCAGCCCCCCTGCAGTGAGCAGGGACACCCTCAGCTAGACCAGGCTGCTCAGAGCCTTGTCCACCTCAACTTCCTAACATTATTAGGAAGCATTTCTAATGATATATGAAGTTAAGGTACTGTGCATCACACTGGGGCTAAATGTCTAGTCCATGGTTGCCTCTGATCCTAGTTTAATTTTCAGTCCCGCATCCCTACACACAAACCTCCCATAACTCCAGAAATTAAGAGTCCTCCTGGCTCCATTCTTCATATGGAGACTGTCACAGATTTTACAAGTGATGTTCAGCAGATAAAAGATTCTGCAGACACAGTCAGATTTTTAAGTGACAAAACTTTGCCAATTCCTAAGGAAGGACATTCACCTCCTGTGCCATATCCCTTACACTTTGTTCCTCTTGCGATTCTATCCTTTCCACTGTGCTACAGAGCTGTCCTCCTCCGAGCAAAGGAGGCACATCTTTTACAGCAAGGAGAGCAGGCAGTGATATTTAAAGTCACGTTCTCCTAAGAACAAAATTTGAAAAAATCTAATACTATTAAAAATGGTTACTAAGGTTATGAAATCAATTACTTCTCTATCTTAACAAGTTACTACAGCTGTTCTTTAAATAGAGCACGGTAACTCGTGGTAACCATTCCTGGCAGTGACAATATTTTTTCTTTTACTTCTAATGTACAACAACAAAATTTAATTAACTTAAAGTAACATTCCTCTCATTTATACTGCTTTAAATGAAGACACATGACATCTCCAGGTAGCAGACAACTGTTATGTATATTACTGTTCCTACTAAAATCTTAGTAAAACAAGTCAAGCTTCTTTGGACTTATATCAAGACCATGTCTTTTTAATCTTTCTTCTTGAGACTGAGCAGTATGTTTACAGCAATTTCTTCTTTCATTTCAGTGTCTATTCAATTTTCACTTACCTGTTATTTTTGCATATTAAGGAACTCCTGCTGGATTTCAGAAAATCTAACATCTGTTTCCTTCAAAGCTAAAAGTCCCAAAAATCCTCAGTAAAGGTATATATGTATTTTGTAAATATGCAGCTATTTCAACCCTTTTCTGTTTCACTTTGTTGGGGTTTTTTCTTTTTATTTTTCATCTCAGTATATACACACAGAACTTGATTTATTTTTTGTCTTCTTTTAGTTCCAAAAGGTCCTTCTGCTGCTTTATTATGTAAACCTCCTACTCCTCTGTTTTTTAGCCTTTGTTGTTACAGCGTTATTGAGAACATATATATACCAAGAGGTACTGCTAAATAATTAAATGTCAGTTCATTTTTAGAATGGATTCTCCCTTGGAACATTTTTTGTAGCAATGTTCTACTCCTGAAATAAATTTCTATTTCCATTCACTGACATGCTTTTTGTGAAGACACTGAGGGGGGAAAAAAAAAAAAAAAAGTGTGTGGGGGGAACTAAAATAGGTAAGAATGACACCAAGGAGATATAATTAGCTAAAACTCTTCTACAAAAAAAAAAAAAAAAATCAGAAGAAAGGAAAAAGCTATGTTACATCAACAGTTTTATTACCATGACAATGAACACTACAAAAAAATTAATTTTTTAAAGTTTTTAATATGCAGAAAAAAAAATGTAACTGAGGCCCTACTTACTTCCTCCCCCCCAACAGAAGAACTTATATTGAAAGTTAATCCTTTTACAACTTGTCTTGATTTCTTTGCATAATTGTGATTAACTCAACCAAATGCCCTATTTAAAGGCAGGTGATTTGCTGATGTCCAGTGTGGGGGATACAGTCAAACACAATGTGTAAAAATCACCCTGTGTAGAACCTGATCAACAACAATTAACAACAATTTAAAATACAGCCTTATTGCAAACCTGCTGTCATCTGAAAGAAAAGATGACTGAGATTGAAGTGAATCATTACTGATGAAAGATTTATACCTAACTCTAGTGAGAGTATAAATACTGTCTCAGTGCAGGAAGAACCAGCATCTGCTAGAAATGAATCAATAAAGCTGGCACGCACATTGCCCATAAAATCCCCAGAAGCCCATCTATTGCAGTTGTCCTGGTTTGAGTGAGAACAGAGCTAATTCTGTTCAGTGATTTTACTTTTCAGCTCAGTTCTTCCAACTAACTGCACTTTCTGAAGTTAGCAGCCTGTTCTCACAGATAGTGAACACTTCTGGCAGTGATAACACCTCATGTTTACCGTTCGTACCAACTGCGGGTGTGCAGGCCAAGGCCACTGCTGGATCTTGTGCACCACACTGAGGGGTGCAGAAAGTAAAAAGCTGCACTTGCAGGGAGGAGCAGACAGGACAGCACTCTAAATTGACCAGTGAGGGATTCCAGACTATATATGTCATATTTGGTATAAAACTGAGGATTCACAAGGGTCTCACTCAGCTCTTCTGGCTTCTTCCTTGCTTCTTCAATAGCCAGCATCTGAGAAGGGCTCTGGCTGTTCTGCCTTTGATCCTGATCTGTACGTACCTGAATCCGGTACCAGATCCAGTAAAGATCTGATAAACTTTATCCTACCAATCACAGGTTTCATCTTTACTTAGAAAAATTCCTTTTAATTCAACAAATTAAAGCTCCAATCAGCAAAACACTGAACATATTCCAAAATGGCAGTGTGTGAGTGGTTCAGCTGAGCTCACTGGGACAACTGATTGAACTAAAATGAAACAACTGGTTTTTGGTTCTGGCTCCTAGGCAAACTGACTCACTCCCATGCTATGACACTAAGTTCCAGAAACTAATTCTAAATTCTAATGCAAACACATTTTCACAGCAGACTCCACTGTTCAACTGCTTCACAGAGGGAAAAAAAACCAAAACAAACCAAAACCAACTCACAAAAAAAACCCAACCCCAAACAAATGACTAAACAGAAGAATCCACCTACTTATCTATATAATTACATTTCTAACCTCTAAGGAGGAGAGTTGCCACTCGACCAGCTCACTGCACACATTGCTCTTCTGGGCAGGTGATGGACTGTGATTTACAAAAACTGAAGTCACATGGACAGGTGTCAGACTCAAAGTCCAACACGGAGCTTCTGATTCTGGCCTGATCTACTACACTCTGGAGAACGATGGTGCTAAAGACAAACCAAAACCATCACACAATGGGATTCAGCTACCTGGCAACATATTGTGAACCAGCATAGCGATGTTAATATCCTGGAGGTGTTCCAGTGTCTCGGTGTGGAACAGGCGAAGCATAGATCCAGATGTGAAGGCAATCCAGGTCCCCACTCCAGCAACAGCCATATGAGAGATTACCATGCCTTCCTCTTGGTGGGCTTCAAAACGGCTCTGTAAGAAAAACAAGGACTCTGTGGGAAGATGCAACTGAACATCATTCAAGCTTCCTACTCAGCTGTTCAGTATAGGCACTCTATCTTTGTCCTCTGTGTCAATGACAAAACCAACTTCCTTTTCTTTCCCCGGGATATGTTCTGAATGCTGCATATAATGCATGATCAAAAACTTATTGGTTTGTTGTTTTTTATGTTTTGGTTTTTTTAAATATGTTATCACTGGTACAGAAGGATTCTCAGCCCTTAAGTCAAAATTCTACCTAATGATAGAGGAATTTCACAGTAACTTACATATTGTAGTTATTAAAAATATTGCACTGTGGGGGCTGGCAAGCCCTGAACAGCTCAGACTTAAAAGCATTTTGTAATCTCTATCGACTCACCTCTGGGAAAACTACCATTATCAGAATAAAGATAATAGAATCAAGAAAAAAGTAATCTTTAGAAAGTAGAGTGTTTAAAAATATAAATACACCATTACTTGCTCAGCTACATTCATAACAATGTGAGCCTTAATACTGAGGCCTGCTTTTTGACTCATAGACACTTCTGAATTTCACAACTATTAGCAATTTTGTTTTCCTGTTCTTCAAAACATTGGTGCTTCTCTTCAGGAAGGCCAAAATCCTCCTTCTGAAAGTAAGTAATACAAGACTTTGGAGGTAGAACTTTATCCCTGATCTAGTTTCTTCACAGTTACAGCTTTTGGAAGGCCAAAATCTCTCTACATGGCCCTGTTAATATGCAAAATACAGCTGTATTGAAGTTCTTTAATCGTTAACAAGAAGCAGGGATGGGTTTTTTTCCAGTTTTGTCTTCTAAGTAAACTGTCTCTGAAGTTAAACACAGCCTTTTAATGTTGTGCCAGCTATTATCAAATACAGAGAGCTATTCTGATAGACTTCCTTGGCTAAATAAATGACATACTATTCCCTGGATAGAAATCTCTCTCTGAGGGATATGGAAGTAAATATCTGTTCTAATATTCACACCACATATTACATACTCTTAATTATATTTGCAGATAAAATGCAAAAGTACCCCCTTTCTCCTTGTTAAAGTATGCACTACATGCATACTTCCATGCACTACAACTGAGAGTTACATTTTGGTCATGCTGTATCAAAATAGAAATTACTTGCTTCTCAGGATAAGCTCTTAGGCTAAGACAGTTATGTTTTGAATGTATGAGGTTTACAGATAAATTGTTTAAATTCTTTATCTAAATTCAACAATCAGATCAACAAGATCAGAGATAAGGAATGTAAGTTTATACTTTCACAAAGTATAACTTTTGATATTATACTTAGTAGACAATTTTATTTTCATACTTTATTACTCCATAAAGTAGTACTTTCCACTGAAAAAATGTCTGCTTAAAAATAAAGGGAGTATTATTTTTCCCTTTTCATTTGTTAATGCTGTTCTTCAAATACTCAGTTTTTAATAGATGAACAAAGAAGTTTATCTTCAACTGTGAGGCAGTGGTACAGTTTTTGAGTGCTACTGCATTACCTTTTGACTCTTTGAATAACAACACTGCAAAAGGTGTGTGCTCTCTGGCAGGCACATTTATAGTCACTGTTTCCTTCAAGTAACCTCTATTCTTGCTTTACTTAATGATATGCACAACTTGAAAGTCATACAACTTATTCAACAGTAGAATTCCTCTATGAACAACATCCTTCAAAGCCAGAAATAGCTCTTATGACTGAATTTCTTGATAGTCTCATCATGCATATTTCAATGCAAAAAAAAAAAAAAAAAGATTTTAAAATAATAACTTCTATTTACAGACCATACATCCCTACGCAATCCCTGACTTTTGAAAACTTCTCAGTGGCAGATCCAAGCCTGCTGAAGGGAATCTGGCCAGCAACTTGCACTGTTTGAAATTAGAAGAAAAATGAAACAGATTGTAAGCAGATATCTGGAGTGGTCTGACCGCAGCTAAAAATTCTGTTGGTGCCACTGTAAACAACTTGCACATGCATTTTTGTCACATTACATTTTCACCAGCCAACTCATTATACTCCCACTTAGTCTGTCCTGCCATTCATACAGCTGTCTGCTGAAACATGTAGAAACAATTAAAGTAAAACTGTAACTGTCAATGCCACAAGGAATATGTAAAATAAAGACCAAATGGTCTTAACATGAGGCAGAACATACCCCAAATCTCCATGTTCTTTTGCAAATGCATACTTTCTTTGTATAAAGCTTAGCATTCAATTTTTCAATTACATGTCTATTTGAAAATCAATAGCTGGCCTTCAATAATTATTTTTATTCTCATAAGAAATAGATAAATTGTCCTACTCCCTTTTTAAAAAAAAAAAAAAAAATTAAAAAAAATCATTTTGCTTTTCTCTTTTAGTTTTCATACCTACATTCCTCTCTATTAAGTCCTTGCAGGCACTCTCATTCAAGCTCTATAGCAACATGAGAGCTGCAGAAGAGATTCTGGATGCTGCAGTCCTGCTGCCCAGCAGCACAGCCCAACATAGCTCCCTATTGTTTCAGCAGCGCCGGGCATAGCTGGAGTCTTTCTTTTGTGGGGGTGCTCACTTGCACCAAACAGCTGTGCCAAGAACTGAAACAGAATTTCTCAAGCTTCATAAGAGATGCACAATGGGTATCATTGTCCACAAGGTAAAGCAAATTGCTTTAAAGAAGTTACAGTACTCAGATAACACACACTCATGTATAGGGGTTTTCATTTGTTTTGTTTATTCAGCTGAACATTTCAGAGTTACTCATGTATAATTAGCCAAGTTTTAAAAACAATACAGAACAAACCACGATGGAATGTCCTTCATTTGGTGACTTTATTCTGTTAAATACTCTTGTATTGTTTGTTGTTTTTAAACAGACCCATACTGCCTTTGCCAGATATAAGGGGTCTATGGGCACAGAGACCACTGTGGGATGAAGGTCTATATCCAACAGCAATGCAACTGTCAGCTCTAGGGTCAAGACTAAGGATACATTTCTTCTTCATGGAGTGTCAGAGTATGTAATTAATATATAACAGCAATTGATGTGTTCCTCACACGTGCCTTGCCAAGGAGCTTGAGGCACTGTGCCAGTCTGGGTCACTGTGCCAATAAAAGACATTTCCTAAAACATTCTATTACAGCAATGTACCATTAAAACAAGTGAATTGAGAATATTACCCTTATCAGAGACAAAAAAAAAAAAAAAAAAAAGCAGGAAAGGTGCATAACATCCAAATCAAATACATAGGATGCTAAGGCAGCTCATTTACCAACACCTATAAATATAAT